>NC_069439.1:37382498-37413107 GCF_026875155.1 Cherax quadricarinatus | reverse complement strand
AAGAGATTTTTAACAACCTATAGTCGGCGTTGGGTGGGGATTTTGAGTCCACACAAGTAAGTTTGTCAGCCATCAGTGAATGAAATATGCTGACATAACACCCCCTAGGGGTAATTTATTATTTACATAATATGATCTATTACAGCCCGTTGAGGAATGACTTTGACAGCTTCTCAAGACCTCGTCTGCAGGGGCGGCTGTGCAGGCGATGAGCTGTATTTCCAAGTTAAGTTTTTCCTATATTTTATAAGCTTAGCTGGTAATCCCATTTCTCAACAATTTGGTCACGCTCCAACCGGATAAAGGCCACACTGTGGTCCAAGTATGTTGTACTACAGTGTACAAATAACCTACAAGCCAAGGTCCTTCGAAAAAAGCTGTAAAAGTAGTGTTTTACAATATAAATCAGTATAAATGAGTCCCTCCAGACTCAATCACAGAGAATGGGCAGCGAAAAGAAAACGGGCGCTCCCCCAGCGTTCACCCGAAGAAAACGGGAGCTGAGTGACTCACCCAACAAGAAAACAGGGGATGGCACCTGGCATCCACTGCTCCCAAGCTCGAAAATCGCTGACTACGACAACAACAACCCAACTGATGTTCAGTTTGTCTGAGTGTATATACACATAGTGTTTATAATGTTTATAGACAGAAATTAAGAGACATGATTGTGTTAAAGTTTGTTTCTTATAGATCTACCTGTTACATTAAAGGAACTTATATATAAAGTGTAAACTTCCAAATACATATTAACAGTGACATTTATATATGTGTAAGTAATATTCACGTGTGATTTACAGTTATACAGTGACATTTATAGTGTATAGTGAATGAAGTGTATAACATCGTTATTTACGATTAATCATCGTGGTCAGGCTGACACAGCAAACTGAAGCCATAAACACCAGCCACATGTACTGTGTACCCTTCATGGTCATTGACCCTGAGGTTAAGCTTAGTAGGTCAGTAGTGTCTGACTCGATTATTGCTGACTTAAGCATAACAAAAACTCAGCTGTTTATAAACTCCAGGTAAACAGAGTTTTTTAAACACTCTAAGTGTGGTACTAGAATTTTCAGTATACCATTAAAATGGCTTGTTTGAAAACTCAGTTTCAGTCTTTACAGACTAAGATTACACAATTAGAAAATCTAATTTCAGTCTGTATAGGATTAACTCAAGATACAAACATAGATTTTGATGATCTTGAGGTCAAATTTGAATTACACAACGTCTGAAAATATTTAATTCAGACTATACAGGTTATGAAAAGGAATTTCTTGAATCAGACCCATCTGAGGATGAAATTAAAAATGTTTTGTGGCAATTTGCCGCAAAACTCTGTCACAGAGACCTACTGTAACTAGTGGTCAAACACCTGTTACACCTGTAACAACAACAAGTGTCCCATTACCAAATTTACCTACCTTGTCATTACCTATTTTCCAAGGTCATAATTATGAAGAATTCATTAGTGGTTTTCAATCCATAGTAAATTCACGAACTGACATAGATGAGTTTGCTAAGTTCAATTATCATAAATGTCTTGTGAAGGGAGACCTATGAACGATTAAAGTCATTCCGGTGGTTAAAAGGCAATTATCAAATAGCCCATACTGTCTTTGCAGACAATTACTTGATGCTACAAGCCAGAGTTAGACATGCAAGTCTTAATATCAAGCTTAAAGCCACCAAAAACCTTGTTTTCAGACTTACAGGCATTAAGAATCAATCATTATACAATATCTCAGAACTCTAGGTGCTAAATATGACCTAATGCAATGTGCGATATGTTTATCAGTGGTAATGTGCACGATAAGTTTTTCCCCAACAAACTAATTGAACAATTAAATATTATTGTTCAATAAACACTATTTCACTTGTGAGGAAATTAAGCAAAGTTACAAACAATAGTTTGATGCATGCAAGCAACGAGACCAAGAATGAAAAAATCCACAAATCCAGTGGATAACCAAACCTCAAAACTCCGTAATAAAAGAGTATACCTACTCCCCACTAAACCACAGCAATGGGAAATCCCATAGTAGGCACTGAACAAGCTGTGAATACAACAGACCATAAAACAGACTGTCACACATAAACATACTCCAAAATGTGGTACTTTGTGATGGGAACACTTGGTCCAGTATTGTAGTCAATACACCCATTGGAGCACGTAAACAACGAGTTCATCAGCTGAAAAAGGTGCATCAAGCGTGTTAAGGTGAACCACAAGGGAGGTAAATGCCTCACACTGAAGAAGTGTTTTAAATGCAAGAATGCATCATACAGCATATAATGCCCAAATGACTTTTGCTGAACAGCAGAAGACTTCCAACAGAATCAGGAAGTCAACTAGCAAGCATTAAATGTGAGAGAGATAAGTTTAAAGCAACTGCTCTCCCAATAGCTCGAGTTGAGTTATCTAATACATTAACACAAAACCACTGTGCTCAAACACTATTTGATCAAGGCACACAAAGGTCCTTCAAAAGAAGAACAGTGCTGCAGAAACGAATACACAACCCTATGGGCCAAAATACAGTTAATATAGCGGTTTTTTTTCCACAAATCCTGGTAACAGACATATGACCTAGCTCAGATCACTTTGGACAAGGAAACAGAAAAAGACATTAAAGCTTGTGGTAGTAGATGATTTGCCTCGACTGTGCAGATCCAGGGAAAAAAGGAAACAGTTGCAGCACTAAAAGCACTAAGGTCAAGTTTCGCCAGTCCTAGACATACAGACTGACACAAATTAGTCCATTGATTTAATCATTGGAAGTAGATTATTATCACTGTTTTGTGGATAATATAGTACGTAAACATGTGTTTCACATTGCAGAGAAAACAGCAGAGGCCACATGATATGAGGTCTGCCCATATCTTCCCTCTCAAAGTGGGAAAGAATCTGATATTGAATTCAGTGAAAATGTACTAGTTCGAGAATAACCGCTGATACATGTACCACACAGCAAAAATTATCAATACTTCCGGGACGAACATGAATGGAACCTCGATAAGTTGTGGGATTTAGATGCGGATATGTATTGATGTAATAACCCAAGCCACAAGAGTCTCAGACTTATTAACCAATATTTGGACACTGTCAAGTAATAAAGAAGGCCAGTATCATGGGTTAGGTTACCATGGAAAATAAAATCCACCCACATCTAGCCTACAATAACGCATGGCTTTACCGGACAAAGACAGCACAAATACATGAGCTCAGGAAGAATCAAGCTATAGTTTAAGATAATATCATACAAGAACAGGTTTGGACACTAAAAATTTCATTGAGGAAACAGTCAAGAATAAATTGAAGCCAAAGCACAATAATTCACCCGCACCATGGAGTCAGAAAAGAATTCTGAAACCACTCCACAACTTGATATAATTGCAGCGCAAGTGCCAATAAAGATGTAGCAAGTTTAAGACTGTCTGATGACCGACCCCTCACTAACTGAGAAGCCTTGGAGACGTGTCATATGAGAAATTTCGCACAAACCAAATGCCTACACGGCGATATTTCCAAAGCTTTCTTAAGAGTAGGACTACAAGAAATAGATAGAGTTATACTACTCGATTCTTGGTGGCCTGAAAATCCACATGTCCTCCAAAGTCCTGTGAAACTTATCGTTTCAAATCAGGTATTATTTGTGACACATCCTCTGCCATTCTTCTAGAAAGCTACTCTAAATACACATTAGAAGAATCTGGAAAGTCCCCTTCAAAGAAATCTTAAAGAAAAGTTCTATGTTGGACAATCCTTCAAGTGCTATTGTGAATAAAGAGAGAGATTTGAAAATTCTTATACAGAGAAGATAACACATGATAAAGAAGCAAATATGCCTCTAAGGAGTGGAAATACTAATTCAAAGCATTTAAGGGAACCACTCAAAAAGAATTTCGGCTGAAGCTGAAATTCCCTGATTGGCAACAAAATGCTGGACTTGAATTGGACACACACAGGAAGGATACTTGAGTCTTTCAAAAAAGGATAACAGATAAATCATGCAGTACACTTCACCTAAACGAGTTTACTGTCAGCAGGTATCACAATGTTTTGATCCTCTAGGACCTCCGGATCTCACCAATTAGCCATAAAGGGTAAAATGCTTTGCAAATGCAAGGATGCTTCACATTGCATGGATGAAAACTTGCCTCGAGAAATGAGTCAAGCATGGGAGTGAAATACCAAGGAGTTTAAACAACTTCATCAAATTAACAAATTCCCAACCAAATAGGTCAAAGGGCAAACAAGTACACATGACATTGTTTTTTCTGTGATGCGTCAACCAACAGGTTATGGCGCTGTAGCTTACATGAGTTAATGCTGAAGGCAGAACACCAATTAATTCAAAGAGCGCAGGGTAGCACCCTTGAAGGTCAAACAGTACCAACAATTGAGAACTGACAAGCACTCTATGTAGGTACAAAATTAGCTGTCTATACTCATACAAAGTACTTGCGATTATCTCACTATGAAAAAAACGTGATCTGAGGATAATGAAGCAGTTCTCCAGTGATTATAGAAATAATAAGAAAAGTTGGTCTAGTGAACAGAACCAGTAGACAGAAATATAAGAGATGCGAGAGATTATCTCATTCTCCACGTCACTACCCAAGAGAATCCAGCTGAACATGTTGTCACGGTGGTGTCCCACTCCAGAAATTTGTGATATTAAAATAATGCTCCACGGACCGAACTGGACTTCTCTACATGAAAATAACTGGCCTCAGCAAAACGCTCACATTTAAATGCCAGAAGAAACAGTCCTGCTTGAACACAGCAGAAATAAGTTTGTGTAAATACTGCAGGACACAACAGAAATAGTCATTGATGGATCGAAATACCCATCTTTGGGGTACAACGCCTTAAGAGTTACAGCCTCTTGTCCTATAAATTCGTTTTACAGGAATAAAACCGATTATGAATGTCTTGAACTCGATTAAATACTGGGTGAAAACTAATACAGATAAGTAGTTTTCCTACAGAATATAAATTTCTAGAAACACAAGATAAACCCCAAAAGAAACCTGCCATGATTAAATCTTTAGGACTTTATTTCTCGACCTCAGAAAAGATTATAAGATGTCCGAGGAAGAAATCATAATTCTTCACTCCTAAGAGAAGCCATACAATCCAGTATTGGATCCCCAAGAATCACTGGCTAACAAAAACTGATTAGTGCAAAATCGACCCACATAACGTGTGTTACATGGTTGAGGTAAGCTGACACACTTTGTCATATACGACAATCCTACCCTGGAACTACCACAAGTCCGACAAAGAGTGAAATCAACAAAATAAAGACTGTATTACATTGTCGTACTACGATTATGCGAGTATGTACAGAATCCAGGTCCACCTCCATATTCCCAGAAAGAGTTTGTCAATCAACTCCATTTGAGGTGACGGTTGTAAGATTACACGGGACCAATTTTTTTAAAAATTTAAAACCAAAACAGTTCGACAAAGTTCCTATCAAGGTGTACATCTGAAAGATAAGATAAAGATAAGATTTCGTTCGGATTTTTAACCCCGAGAGGGTTTAAGCCACCCAGTATAACCCAGAAAGTCCAGTGCGATCATCGAGGACTGTCTAACTTATTTCCATCTGGTGGTCCTTAAACTTGTCCCCCAGATGACGACCCACTACCATTCAACTAAACACCCCAGGACCTATTTGCAGCTAGGTGAAGACAGGACAAACAGTGTAAAGGAAAACGTGTCAAATGTTTCACCCGCAGGGAAATCGAAACCCGGCCCTCCGTGTGTGAAGCGGGCTTTAGGAGAGCCACCAGACCACCTCGGGTGCTACTTGTGCTACTACTAGACAGTACAACTAGAAGTAGCCAACTGACATGTCTGATGAAACTTTATCAAATTTTATTCGGAATGTTTGCAGCCAGAAGGAATGTCCCAGACTGATGATTCAGATAATGACAACGAACTTTAGTTGCCTGGGTTGCTGCTTATAAAAGCAAGAATCATTGATCAATCAAAGTACAGTACCGAATGCTGAATCAACGCAGTTGTCGTTGGAGATACCATTCCTCCTAAATCTCCGTGGCACTGACGGCTTTAATGAAAGAATGATCGGCATTGTAAAACGATGTTTAATAAAGACTCCTCATCGTCAGAGAATATACCGAGAAGATCCGTACAGTTGACTGAAATAGCAAAAGTTAGTCACAACAGACCTCTGAACCCTTATGTTCTACCGATGATCTTGACCAATTTATAAGTGTTTAAGGAAAGTCCATCTCATTAACTCCAGTGGCAAGAAGGCTCGAACCTGAACTCCTTTCCCTTTCCTCCCATGAATGATAAAGAAATCACGAGGATCCTATTCTTATTTTCGAACCTTAGTAACGCAGACGTAAATTCAAGCACCTTAATAAAGTGCTTGAATGTCGGGATGAAAGTTTGGCGAGAAGACTATCTCACCTCATTAGAGAGAACACGGTTCTATGGATGCTTGGTGTTCTTGAAAATCATAATCCTAATGACCTGTGACATAGTGATTATTGGACAATGATGGTCCGAGAGGTCCCAATGGACCTGGCCACTTGAGAAAATTGTGACCATATATCCTGATGCAAATGGAATCATCAGACAGTTTGAATGTTTTAAGCAAAGTTGTAGTGAATAAGCGACAATAAATAAACTGGTGCCGATAGTATTACACAGTGTTGAAAACAACAAATGAGTCACAGAAACCACCAGACTAAAAGCTGAAACCAGAAAAGACAAGCAGCAGAAGGTGGCGAGTAGAAGAAAATCAAATTAATGTTTGTGTGATTAATATTCACCTGCAGCGAACTTCTCTCAGCCCCCCATTGTGGAGAATTTTCTCCAGGAGGGTGGGTATCAGCCCCCTTCAGCAGAGCCCCCTTCACCCCGTCAGCCCCATTCAGGCCCTGAGGGGCCAGCCCTCTCAGCAGGGCCAATATCTATGTTTTTACTGCTACAGCGAGTAATTGATCCCAGATGCAGTACCAGTATGTGACGTGTGTCAAGCGACCGCCACTACCATGCGGACCAGTGTTGCAAAGTAGTATGTATTAATAGAGGACAGTCCATCTCTTACCTTAGCAGTACAATAAGGAAAAACCTGCTCAGGCCACTTTATATCATGGTAAAGATAGTGTAATTGTTTGTCTATGCTTAAGCACAGGCAAGAATCAAACATACTGCTATGCTTCATGGAGGAAGTGCAAGGAATAATAAAGTACTAGTCAGCTTTTCCTTTGTGCTAGGGGATCAATGGGCGTGTGCGGTGCCTGTGGCGGTCTTCGATACTTTATGACTCTACTGAGATGACACTGATGCCAGGATATACCAAAAAGATACAATCTGTGCGTTAGTGAGAACAAAGTGGTCTCATAAAACACAATAAACACTTAAGAGAAGTGTGATCAGCTTCTTTCAGTGAGAAGATTGTGAAACAATACAGAACAAATCTTGTGGAACATAAGTGTACCATGATGCGTATTTTTCCTAACTATGGAAGACTGTGTACATCCAAGGACACATCAGCTTCTATCAGAGTCCACAAGTTACCTGTCAAAGGTATGAAGAACACCATAGCCATTGCTACAAGAGCAAGGTAGGTTACGTATTTCTTGTAGTACGGGGGACTGTGCAGTTCTTGAGTCGCAAGGAGTTTGTAATCAACCTATAGTTGGCAGTTAGGTGCGGACTTTTGAGTCCACACAAGTAAGTTTTTCAGCCATCAGTGAATGAAATATGCTGACATAAAACCCCTAGTGGTAATTTATTGTTTACATATTATGATCTATTACAGCCCATTGAGGAATGACTTCGACAGCTTCCCAAGACCTCGTCTGCAGGGGCGGCAATGAGCTGCCTTTCTAAGTTAAGTTTTTCCTATATTTAATAAGCTTAGCTGGTAATCCCATTTCTCAACACCCTGTGAAGCGAGAGCTTTAGCCACCAGGCCATGGGTATAGAACATGGAAGGGAACAACCATATTTTGCGACAACCATATGTTACGACAACGTTTCACTTTATCAATACTTGATCAAGACCAACATAGAACAAAACTGTGTCCCAATAAAAGTTTGATATGTAACTTGTCTTTTCTTCTGTGTTGTCAGCAACGCGCCACTCCTTCCACAAAAAGAAAATCAAGATAGCATCTTTTTATGCTAGAACACCTTTACTTAGGCCGCAGAGGCGTGTTTTTTTTTCTTTTTATATAACATTTCTGCACTACTTTCTTCAAGTCAAAGATGCCAAGTCACAGCCGTGATTGCAAGAAATGTAATAAGATTCTGTATCATGCAGACTGATGCTGAGAATCTTCCTGTATTATTAGAATAAACTTTGGTTTGTTGTATGTTGCTGCTAGCATCCAGGGCTCACGATAATCCATCTCATGAACATGTGCAGTGAACAGTATTAGACAGCCTGTATCCCTGACCATGACAACAAAGGAGTCGGCAAAACTGGGGAGAACCAAGCAAAGAAGCGCTCACGAAGAAGCATGTCCAAGGAGAGGGCCTCATTGTTGCTTTCAGCTTCCCACTTGTCTTCAAATTCACCACCATCAAGGACAGTCTTGTCGGAAGTGGCCTTATTTATCATTTCTTTGGACGGCAACAGAACCAGAACTGCCTTTTCTGTCAGAAGTTTGTCACTTAATTGGTAAAGTTACAAAGTTGGTTATAATAATGTTCCAAGTAGTCTGAGTTGTTTTGGTCCTTTAGCGCATTACAGCCAGTTATTTATTTTTCTCACCTGCAGAGCCAACCAACGCTTCAATGATGGCCTAACTGCACGCTTAATTGCACTAACGTACGTAGAACCCAGCATGATCCAAGATAATCTACAAACCGATAAACTACTGATTGAAGTGAAGACTGCCCCTCAATCTCCGAGCACAACCCCGCTGCCAGACGACTACCTACTCCAAGCTCTTAACTGTCTTAGTTTCTTCATCTAACCACAGCAACTCCTGTACTACTATGAGACCAACTAATAGAAGAAACAGCGCTAAGACCAGCAAGGCAGCACCTAGAAATCAACTATTCCATAAGACAACCCAGCAGGACGCCAGTGCATCATCCACCCCCGTCACCACCCAGAGCGACGCATCACCAACAACAAACATGGCCGACTCACCCACAAAACCCAACCAAGTCGACGCTATAACAATAACACCTGCCGTGACTGATTCCCTCTCTACCTCTACTACCTTCATAGGATTTAACCCATCTGATATGCTCTCACGTATGACTAATGATCCTGACACTCTAAAGCACTACATCACCACCCTAACGGCGGATAACTTGAAACTTAGTGCTGAAAATATGTCTCTCCGCACAACAATAACAAACCTTGAATCTAAGTTACTTCACCTTGAGAACAAGATCAACAGCCTTGAACAACAGCAAACATCAACTGGCATGACTGATTTTGGCAGTCAGTCATAGCCAGTCACACAGATCAAATAGCTTCCCTGAACATGAAGATTGATAATGCCGTCAAGGACTGGAAAATAAACATTCCCCAAATTTTGAAAAAATTTTTTTTGCTAACCAAGATATAAGGCAGAGCAAGAAAAGTTATCTGTTTCAGTAGTAATTAACACCCCCATTTTTTTCCCCCAGCAAATTTAAAACCCTTTTTCCAACTAAAAAAGCAAACAACCCCCCCGGATCATATGACCACCAACATTTTAAATTTTTAACAGTGTCGGAAAAAAAAAGAACCCGGGGGTTAAACGGGGGAACCAAAGTAGAAAAATGTTTTTCCAATTTCACACACAAGACGGGAAAAAGACTAATAATTTCATCTATCAAAGCAAAAAAAGAGAATACAAAAATTGACCCCAACAAGAAAACGCCCAAAAACCTCCTTACAGAGTGAAAAAAACAAAAACCCTTTGAGAATAATGAAAAAATTTTCACCAGTGTTTTGGAAAAACGTGATGGAAAAATTTCTAGTAACAAAAACAAATGTGGGGCCGTGGGGTACTTTTTTAAACAAATGTAAATAAACTGCAAATTTTCCCTTCATGATCAAACATTCCCGAGTCCAAAACTGTTTATAGTGCCCAAATTTTTCTTACTACGTTTAGTGTATGTTTTTAAATGTCATTATTAAACCAATCCCGGTACTATCACCCCCAAAGGAAATATTTTTTTACCTCATTATCCTATTTTCCCACACATTTTTTTGGTTTTTTCCAATTGTGAAAACTTCCCCAATTCCCCTATTCATAAATTATTTTTTTGTCAATAGGAAAATTACTTTCTTTTAAATTATCGGTTTTAAACCTTTTTTTTTCCTATTTTAACCCTTTTTAAATTCCTAATAATCACTCCAAATTTCCCTTTCCCCCCCAACTACAAAAAAAAAAAACAATTGCATTTTCCCACTACACTACTTAAAAATTTCCCCTTTACCATCCTTCACAGCTAGTACCAACTACCTCAAATAATATTCTTATAGGTTTTACCTGCTCAAACTTAATGCTAAAAAGGAAAATTTCCTACCTTAGAGTTTTTTTCATACTTAGTGCCCAAAATTGTGATACTTTTTTATGTATTTTTTCAATTATTTTAAATTGTTCGGGGTTTTAAAACTAAAAATTTTTGCAAACCTAGTACCAACTCCCCTCAAAATTATTTTTTTTTTTTTTCCTTTCTAAATAAAAAAAATTTGCTCAACTTATTATAAAATAACAAATCAGATCTTACTCCCAAATAATATTATATCAAGGGGCTATCTGCCTTTTTAAACTTTTTTTACCTTTACTTAATTTAGTCCCTTTATATTTTTTCTTTTTTATTTTAGCTTTATTAAAAACCCTTTAAAGTTCATATTTTTCACAATTGTTTAAAATAATCAAGGGGGGTTATTCTCAGGTCCCTAAAGTGTAATAAGCTCATTATTTTGCTTTATATTCTTTAAAATTTGTTTAAACCATTTTAAATTTTTTCCCACCACAAATTATTTTTTTTCCCTTTTAATTGCCTCATTTTTTTTAGCTTTAAAGACTCCCTTTAGCTCTTATTTTTACATTTTTTAAAAATTTAATTTCCCGGTGCAATTTTATACCCTTTTAGAAAAATTCCCTTGGTCTTAACTTAATTCTAACTAAAATTTTCACTATAAATCTTATGATAACAAGCATTGACCCGATACCAACCTCTTATCTAAAGACTTTAAAAGAATCAAAAAAGTAACGTTTAAATTTCTACACAGCGAACAAAACCCAAAGGGATATCTCAACCAACAACAACCCTAACTGCTTTAAAATAAAATATCGATTTTTTAAGCAAACATTAAAGATGACCTCATAGCATTACTAAATTCCCTCAATTTCCCGTAATCCATCAAATTTCCTCACCGAAACCTGGCCCAAAGCCGATACTAAAAGATGTCAAAGGCACTCCTGGTTACACAAAACCCTACACAACTGTAGGGCCCGATCAACAACGGGGTTTGGGGAAACAATTAAAACAAATCCCAAACCCAAATAGAAGGGATCACCAAACTTGCACAAGGGATGAACATGGGGAAAAAAAATAGCCCAAAATTTAAATCCAAATACCTACAAAAAAACCCCTCACAGTATAAACTCTACAGGAAAACCCCAGTCAAACATTACCCCTTTTAAGGGGAAAAACCTAGGAAAAATGATAAAAGGGTGCAAAGCATGAAAAAAAGATCACTTACTACCTCGGGGACTTCAATATTAAATCCTGCAAACCAGGACCCAATGTTACTGAAATCACAAACACTAAGAGAACTGCATGTTGCTACCCCAAAAGTAAAAAAAACCAAAAAGAGTTACAGAGACAAATGTTTCCCTACTTGACCACATCTGGACCAACAAACCCAAAAACCCCTTTAAAATCAGGCATAAAACACAGATAATACCCAGACCCTTACCCTACCTTTCCCCATAAAAAAACCTTTGGGAAATTACCCCCTAGACACTACTAAAGTCCCCTTTCAGACTTCACAATGAGGGACTTCAAAAAACTTCACGCAGCAGTGGGCAAACATTGGGTGGGACCTGAGCAAAAATCTAACAGATATTGAGAATGTATTTTAAAAATTTTCTAAAAAAGACCCAATACCTCTATAACAAGCACTGCCCTAAAAAAAACTAAACAGATGACTGCAAAGAGACTGAACAGTCCCTGGCTAACATCCAGCATCCTCATATCCATAAATACAAAACACCTATACGAAAAACAGTACAGAATGGGCCACATAACCAGAGACCAAACAAAATGTTACTAGTCAATCCTAACCAGCCTAATAAGAAGGGCTAAAAAACTGTATTATGAGAACAGATTATCCAACTTACGAGGTGATATAAAAAAGACCTGGAAAACCCTATCACAAATTCTAGGAACAAAAAAGATAACACGAAATAGTGAAATTGAATTAACAAAACCAGATGAACCCCAACTCCCACCTACTGAAACAGCAAACAGACTCAATGATTTCTTCTCCTCAATGATTTCTTCTCCACTACAGGAAAAAAACCTTGCCAATAAAATCCCAAACTCAGATACCCCACCCAATGACTACTTCACTGGCAACTACCCCAACACACTGTTCCTAGCTCCGACTAACCCAACTGAAGTCTCCCTTATTATCAACACACAAAAAAACAAAACAGGAGATTTAAATACCTTACCACCCATTATATACAAAAAAGCGTCACAGGTGCTATCACCAATCATCGCAACACTCTTTAACAAATCCACTGAATCCTCTACCTTTCCTACAGTTCTCAAAATAGCAAGGGTCACCCCAATCCATAAAGGAGGAGACCACACAGACTTGAATAACTATAGGCCAATATCCAACTTACACCCTCTCTCTAAAATCTTTGAAAAATTAATTCATAAGCGTATCTATTCCTACCTCATCTCCTACAATATACTCAACCCCTGTCAGTTTGGGTTCAGGCCTAACAAAAATACTAATGATGCTATTATACACATGCTAGAACATTTTTACACTGCAATAGAGAAAAAAGAAGTCCCACTGGGGATCTTCATTGACTTACGTAAAGCTTTTGATACAGTTGACCATGACTTGCTCCACGTAAAATTGTCACACTATGGTATAAGAGGGCACTCCCTCAACTACCTCAAGTCATACCTCAGCAACAGAAGCCAATATGTGTATACAAATGGGGCAAACTCTTCCGCACAGCCAATTACAGTTGGTGTCCCACAGGGAGGTGTCCTAGGCCCTCTTCTCTTTCTCATATACATAAATGACCTACCAAATGCATCGCAAATGACAGATGACACTACATACGTCTTCTCTCACCCGAGCCCAGTCATGCTAGCCAATATTGTAAATACGGAATCACAGAAAATATCAACCTGGATGAGGACCAACAAACTTACTCTAAACATTGACAAAACCTACTTCATTCAGTTTGGTAACAGAGCTACAGATGTGTCTCTTAACATAATGTTAAACGGATCACCTATCACAAAACTCAGAGAGGGAAAATTCTTAGAAATCCACCTTGATAATAGACTCAAATTTCAAACACATATACAACAAATTTCTAAGAAAATTTCCAAGACTGTAGGCATACTATCGAAGATACGGTACTATGTTCCACAGTCAGCCCTCCTGGCCCTATATCACTCACTTATTTACCCCTATCTCACCTATGGAATTTGTGCATGGGGCTCAACAACAATAAACCACCTCAGACCACTAATTACCCAACAAAAGGCTGCAGTCAGAATGATAACAAATTCCCACTACAGACAGCACACACTCCACCAATATTCAAAACTCTAAACCTACTCACCATACAAAACATCCATACTTATTACTGCACCTATTACATACATAGAACACTTAACTCTGACATAAACCCTCCCCTCAAACATCTCCTTACCAACCTTAACAGAACACATGACCATAACACAAGGCACAGATCACTCTTTGATGTTCCTCGTGTCCATCTCACGCTATGCAAAAACTCAATGCACATAAAAGGCCCTAAAATCTGGAATTCATTACTTGTGAATATAAAAGAAACACTACCTGTTTATAAATTCAAGTCTCTTCTCAAAAATCACTTACTCACCCACAACTAAATAAATACTGAATAAGTATCTCATAAATTGTATCTCATAAATGTTTCTCATTATTGTATTTCATAAATGTCATCCTGTGACCCAATCAAACTTTGTTACTATTTAACTTCATTACCCAACAGAATACTCCAATCTACTGATTACACAGCAACACAGTAAATGACCATATGACCTGTCTTTGTAATACTCATTGGTACTAAATTGTTATCTGTTTACAATAATTTTTGTACCACTGAATATATCATTGCTTAGTTAATCTTAAGTTAATTTTAAGCCTGCCCATAATGCTCTGCATACAAGGGGCTTTGGCATGTTGCACTTTAAAAAATGTATTCCTTGTACTTCTCTGTATCATGTTCAAATTAATAAATAAATAAATAAATAAATTAATATAATGTTGATGGATTAAATATAATGTTGATGGATTTAATAAATATAATGTTGATGAATTTCATATAATGTTGATGAATGTGGTAAGAAAGATGATCTACAAGTTTAATCTGCGTCAACATAAATTAGAAAGTTTACTAACATTGTTTGAAAGCTGGAATTGTTTGATACCGACCAGTTAGTAAAAATCTTTTTCTGAAAGTCTTAAAACTTTCATTGTTAGAAGATTTATTAAAAGAAAATTTGGCGTTCACCTTGAACTGCATCAATTTTATTATGCCTGTTTTATGCATAAATTTTGTTTCTACGTATTAAGAAAATAATAAGTGTACTGGTCAGCTTTAATTACTAAGCGGAGCTGCATCTTCGTGGGAAATATTTGTGTTAATGTGGGCCATGTTGACAGTTTTACTGAAAAAAATATCAAACTGGGCTTTCTAAAAATGTTAAATATTTTCTCTTGTTGACTTGAAGAGATTTTCAAAAAGCATTTAACTGAGAAATGAAAACTAATATTCAAAATTTGTTCTTTTATGGAGTTTTCTCACTTTTATTTTCATACAATTTTAAAAGATACTTGGCACTCCACCTTTCTCCAAGTCTCTCGTATATAATTTCAGAACACATTGCCTTGAAATTTTCCACCATGGTGACTTATAACCTTGGTAAAGTTGAAGGAACACTTGACATGTGGAAGTGTCCTCTAGTCAGTTTTATACAGACATTTTCTAACTCTGAGTTCATGTAATAACTTTAGAAGACATCTTCAGTTGTCTTCAAGTTTTCAATATTCATGTTTCCTAGTTAGAAGAAAGTTATTGTTAGTGAAATCTGTCGTTGACATTTTGCAAAATTTAACAGGAAAACAATATCTAGGAAATAAATAATATTTGACTTTTCATATCTTCCCCCCCCCCCAAAAAAAAAAGAAAAAAAGTTTCAACGCTGTAGATTTAAACTGTGTTTTACGTTAAATCATAACTAATTTAATTACTCAGTTAGAAATGTCATTTTTTCAGATGCCAGTTATTTAATACACGCAGTAAAATTTAAGTAAAATATCCACAGTTACCTTCTCGACCGCAGGTTTTCGGCAACCTAACCATGGGTGTGATGGCATGGATGATACCCATCCTTGTGGCGAGTTCCACAAGTGGTTGTTCCAATGGTGCTACCTTCGCCAATGCTAGGTTGCTGTTTGTCAGCTCGAGGCGCGGCCAACTACCCCGGGTGTTCTCCCATCTCCACGTCGACAACTGTACTCCCATCCCTGCTCTCATCTTTATTGTGAGTTGCTGCTCTTTCAGGGTTGTCACAATTATTCTGTAGGTTGAGTGTCCAGAGTAACAATGTATCAGGATAATGAATAACACAGGGAAATAAGGATTATGTTACAGTTTTAGAGGAAGCAATTTAACTGCAACAGTCAAATCAGAAGTTGTTGTTCTCGTAAGATTTAGGGTGGGGACAGTCCTAGGGCTAGTTAAACTCTTCTGCCGACCTAAAGCTCCCGCTTCACACACGGAGGGCCCGGGTTCGATTCCCGGCGGGTGGAAATATTTCGACACGTTTCCTTACACCTGTTGTCCTGTTCACCTAGCAGCAAATAGGTACCTGGGTGTTAGTCGACTGGTGTGGGTCGCATCCTGGGGGACAAGATTAAGGACCCCAATGGAAATAAGTTAGACAGTCCTCGATGACGCACTGACTTTCTTGGGTTATCCTGGGTGGCTAACCCTCCGGGGTTAAAAATCCGAACGAAATCTTATCTTATCTTATCTTATCTTACAGAGAACTTTCACGGCGCGCATAACGGAGATAAAACACCTCAATTACTGGGAGCGCTTGAGGTTTCTAAACCTGTATTCCCTGGAACGCAGGAGGGAGAGATACATGATTATATACACCTGGAAAATCCTAGAGGGACTAGTACCGAACTTGCACACGAAAATCACTCACTACGAAAGCAAAAGACTTGGCAGACGATGCAACATCCCCCCAATGAAAAGCAGGGGTGTCACTAGCACGTTAAGAGACCATACAATAAGTGTCAGGGGCCCGAGACTGTTCAACTGCCTCCCAGCACACATAAGGGGGATTACCAACAGACCCCTGGCAGTCTTCAACCTGGCACTGGACAAGCACCTAAAGTCAGTTCCTGATCAGCCGGGCTGTGGCTCGTACGTTGGTTTGCGTGCAGCCAGCAGCAACAGCCTGGTTGATCAGGCGCTGATCCACCAGGAGGCCTGGTCACAGACCGGGCCGCGGGGGCGTTGACCCCCGAAACTCTCTCCAGGTAAACTCCAGGTAAACAACTGACATCACGCATCACGCGGAGGAAGAGGTAAGAGTCCCAAGAAGGAAAGTCCGGGCAGAGAAAAATGTGGAACAAGAAAGGAGGTGGCCGTCCATGTCGAGCTGGTAAGAAAGGATGGGCAACCATTTTGAACTAATAGATGTGAACCGTAAGTCATCCACGTATATTTTACCTGAGCAGGGGTCTATCAAAAAAGAAAGAGGAGCACCTGTGTTAGTTGGTCCAAGTCTAGTGGCTTGCTTAAAGTTAGAGCGAATAAGGAAAGCCACTTCGTCTTTAATTTAATTTGATACCTATGTAAGCCAGAACCCATTGCAATGAGACGGATTAGCCTGGGATAGAAATAAAGAAAGAGAGAGAGGTACGATACTGAGGATTAAGATGTAGAGAGGTCAGGATATAGAGGTGAGAATAGTTTGTGAAGATTTGCGAGTTAGCACAGAGGACAAATGCGGCATTTTTTATGCAGAGACAAATGTAAGAATTTAAAGAAAAAAGAGCCTGATCCAAAAGAAAGATTTCTGCCTCCCTGCAATGCCCAAGAACAAGGCAGGATAGGTTCAGTCAGAGTAAAACTTTTGACAAAAAGTAGTGGAGGTAAAAGTGTGGAGATTAAAGAAAATATCTTACATTATGAGAAAAAGAGAGAGAGAGAGAGAAGTGGGTATACTGAAGGATTAAAGCCATTATAAGGGAAGCTGCAGGAGATAAAAAAAAAAGTATCTACCTATGTAATGAAGGTATGTCTTAACTGTTAAAAATAATAATTATAATAATAATAATAATAATAATAATAATAATAATAATAATAATAATAATAATAAGAAGAAGAAGAAGAAGAAGAAGAAGAAGAAGAAGAAGAGGAAGAATATGTTTATTTACTACCAGTACATGTACAAGGTATACAGACCATAGCTGACATCACTAACATACTACTGTATAGGAAGCCCCTTGTTATGCTGAGCAATTCGGGCAAATTAGGTCAGTTTTGTCCCAGGATGCGACCCACTCCAGTCGATTAACACAGGTTCCCATTTTACTGATGGGTGAACATAGACAACCAGTGTAAAGACACATGCCCAATGTTTCTACCCTCGCTGGGAATCAAACACAGACACTCGTCGTGTGAAGCTAGAGCTTCGGGCATCAGGTCATGGGGTAATAAATAATAAATGCAACATAAGTAGTGGGGAAGGCAGCTCAGCGGCCTCTCAAAGGATGCTGCCTTTTCACACCCATGTGTGAAAAATCGCAACTATCTGCTAATGACCCTTCCGGTCCCGTGCTGCGCGCCCGCCCGCGCCTGCACCCACCCATGCCTGTACCCACCCATACCTGCACCGACCCATGCCTGCACCCACCCATGCCTGCACCGACCCACACCACCACTGCAGCGCCTTCTGCAGCGTCATCCAGACCCCCCCCCCACTCCCCAAATTTTTTACCGATTTTTTCAAATTTTTTTTTAATTTCATTTTCTTGTGCTCCCCATCTCCTTGGATCAAGATTTACTCTCCATCTCCCCTTCCCCCACCTCCCACCACGCACTCCCATCTCTCATACCATCAATGCCCAAGTGTTCCTGCTCCACTTCCTCAGATCAAGACCTCCCTCTTCTTCTCCCCCCCAAAATTTCCATTTTCTTGTAGTCTGCACCTCCTCAGGTCAAGATTTAACCCCACTTTCCTCAAAATTAAAATTTTTCAATAATACAAAGATATGAGCTACTCTCCACTTCCTTGGATCAAATTTTTGGGTCCCTCCTATACAGGTCTAAACAAGTAACTTCCTCTTAAACGAACTAACATAGATGACGTCACCCCACCTGTGTTTACTCGGCAGTCAGTGACGTCACGTGATGACCTCACTCAGGACACAACAGGATTGGTCAAGCTAGGTCACTCTGTCCTCTCATTAATTTAAGTGCATAATCACTCTGTCACCTTATTAACATTAAATCAACTAAGTTACTTTTGTTCTCGTTAACTTAATACACATTATTTTCTTTAATTTATTTTCCATTTTAAAAAAAATACATTTTCTTCATTATAAGAATTCTCAATAATACACTACATTTTATATACAACATAGAGGAAACATTACACATTTTATGTGGAAATACTGTATATATTTTCCAGAAATACAGTAGTTACATGTAAATAGATGGCCATAATGTATTTCATAATATTTATGTCATAGAAAACGGAAAGCCTGAGTCTGCACAGAAGGACAGTCGCCATTTTGTTTCAATTGAATAACAAGTTGTGAGTAATGGGAAGAATTTTTCGTGCTCTAGAGTTTAAATTTGGGCTGACACCTCTCAAATAGGAGGCGAAATTGTTGGATGTGCATTCCTGCATAACTTGAGATATCAGGCGACTGGACAAGACAGCTCCAGGAACCTCAGATAAGTCTTATGTAGTAACCTGGCCAGTGTTATTTTCATAGATAGACAGTGAGGTTTTCTGAGTATGATACACATTAATCTCCAGTCAAATTGGTGAGAGATATTAAGATATTCTCCTTCTGTAATGTAAATGTGTGTATATATATAATCCTTTTTTTTTAATTTTAAATATACAGTCCACAAATTTATATATTTACCAGTATTCCTGGTGATACATATTTCATTGGTAATTAATAGGTCCAGAGCAACTTATGGATATGACAGTGGTAGGTATCGAAGGGGGACATTTTTTGCGACCTAGGTGTCCCAAATTCCTACTTGTCTAACTGATAAATAATAATTATCTGTTCATTTACTGTTATGTACATAATAATACATTCAGATAAATGCAATTTTCCACATTTAAATTGCCCGTTGGTCCTTCGAACCGGATGTAATTAGTGAAGTCATTAATCAGTTAATTACTTAATAATTATATGTGAAATGACAGAAGGAGGTGGATGTTAAGTTCACAAATTTACTTAATATGTAGTAGATTATAATTATTACAATATTAATTTGGATAAGTCAAGTGTGGCTAAAGATTATATTAATGTGTATAAGTGTATATGTAATTGATAAGCCAAGTGTAGCTAATTATTTTAATGTGTATAATAATTTTGCAAAGCCAAAGTGGCTAGGATTTATATTAATGTATTTGTATAATATTAATTTGATAAGACAATTCTGGCCAAGATTTATATCAGTGTATGTGTAATTGATAAGACAAGTTTGGCTAAAGATTATATTGTGTATAATATTAATTTGCTATGCCAAATTCTGGCAAGGATTTATATTAATTTGTATAATAATTTTGATGAGCCAAGTCTGACTAAAGGTTTGTATTAATGTACATTTAAAATATATATTATAATTTTTTACATGTAATTGCTGAGCTCAAGTAGCTGGGATTTATTCAAAGGTAGGTTGTGTCAGTATTGTAAGTTGTAATCAGTGTTATTAATTAAGTTGAATTTAATACATTGCATCATGGCTGAAATTGAGGAAATTAATGTAGAAGACAAACATATGGAATACAGAGCAAAGAAAGCGTCATTGTCATGTAGGGGGGTAATGATTAGGGGAATATGGGGGTAAGCGGGGGGGGAGTCAGTAGGCGAGGCAGTAGGAGGGATGAGGGCAGAGGTAGGTAGGTAATGTGAGGTCACTGGTGACTACACCTTCACCTCTCATTACTCTACCCACCATCGTACACTACTCACCCTCTCACTACTTTAACTAAACATAAATAAATGGAAATAAGAATAAATAACGGGGACAGTGAATATTACTATTCTACTCAAACACAGTTTATTCTTAAGTCCTTGTACAATAATATATTTGGGAACAGGAGTACATTATTGTGGTTTAGATAAATGGGATGGTATGTATAAGCAGAGACAGGGAACACAATCAACTTGACGAGAATGAATATAACTTACAATATAGTACAGAGGACAGTTCACTACATGAACTAAGCCACAGGTCCCAAGACCTACACAGCACGAATACTGTGCCAAGCCAGTACTCTGCCCAATGCCTCCAACAGTCCTCCAGAGACTTCAGCAGCCTTCTCCCGAGCCCTGCACCCCAGCAGCAGCTCCGCTCGAATCTCTGCTCAGGAGCTCTGCACCCCAGCAGCAACTCCGCTCGAATCTCTCTACTCAGCTGTTCCTTGGACTTTTATGGTGGTCCAAGCACCCTCCACAACCACGTGTACGACCTGACGCCTAGGTCTGACGCCGTCAAGAACAAAAGACCTCAGACGTGGGCATGGCTACCCAACAATTGCTAAGGCAGGTGTGACCATATAATTAGGTCTCCCTAGAGACCTCACAAGCCCATCTGAACTGCATCACATCCCCCTTTCTCCCCCAATTTAAAATATCTGAGAACTAGGACAATTTTGTCCTAAGTTATTGGGACTATTTTAATCCAAACCCCCTTAAATCTATTACAATACAAAGACAAAATTCTACATAATACAAAATTATTCAACTACATATATTTCCCTCAACCTCCTCAACTCCCACAAGGCAGCGTAATCAGTACACCTCGCAGTTGGCCAGCATAATAGTTGCTCTCTGGTGCAAAGCCTCCTTACCCGTCATTCTCTTAAAACTAACTATCGGGCTCCGTGCCTTCCCTACTTCTACTAGAAATGCACTAGCCAATGCTAGTCACCCTCGCACGTTATCCATTGGGCCAAACCTCTCTAGGCTTCTATGGCGTGGAAAACTGCTCCAATGGGTTTTGCATTCTTTCAAGTAACTGAAAACTGGACCACCTTCACGACCACCAAGGTCGCATTTTCGGCACACTTCACATGCACACTACAACATCTGAAAATCGAGACAGGGCAGGCATCGCAGCTAAGACCCACCATTATCCTATGCCACTACTAGGTTTCACTGGCCTCATAAAACAAGGCGGCCACAATCACTGGACCGTATTCAAGGTCTCCTTATTTCACCCAGGTAACACTAACACTTCTGGCAAGTCAAAGTAGGCTGGGGACATCTCACACTCTTAATAGTCTCTCATGGTTGGCAACGCATCCCCGCAGGTCGTACAGGTCGACCAGCAAGGCAGGATACACCTCCATACCGTCCTTGATAGCAGGCTGGTCCCAGCAGCTGGAGTCCATCTAAGCGGCTCACGTCCTTCCACATCTCCGAGGATGGCAGCTCCTTCATAGTAGATTCTCCTGTCCTGGCACATCAGCCAGAATCCCTCACACACCACTACAGCATCACCCCCATCTCCTCCTCTTGAGCTAGGCAGCATCGCAGCATCACAGCACGGCCGTATCACAGCAGCACACAGCACGGCCACAGCATCGCAGCACAGTCCCAGCATCACAGCACAGCCGCAGTATCTCAACATCACCGCACGACCGCAGCATCTCAACATCACAGCACGGCCGCATCACAGCAGCACACAGCACGGCCACAGCATCGCAGCACGGTATCACAGCACGGCCACAGCATAGCAGACAGCATCACAGCACGGCCACAGCATAGCAGACAGCATCACAGCAGCCGACATCAGCAGTAACAGGCAATGGTCAGTTGCTCGGGGTGAGGTGAGGTCACTTCAGGTCATCAACAGCAGGTGCGGTCACCCATCCCTGGCAACTGCGGGTAACTGGCGGTCCGTGGGTGATGGTCACAGAGGCTGGGTGACGCTGACTGACACCCACTACACGGGATGACAGACCAGGGCAGCAATACATCTACTGGGGCACATCAGCTGGGTGACTGGGCAATCAGCTGGGTGACTGGGCACAAGGGGGACAGCAATTTATAGGCAACTCTTCAATGGTGACAGTTGTGGGGAAGTCTCCAAGGGGGGCTGGGGGGGACTTCTCATTCCTCTGTAAATATTCAATTTCGGCCAGTAATTGCTTCCCCCAAAAGTCTCACCCAAATACTGATATTCTCCACCATTTATCTCAAACCAACAACCAACTCCACCAAATATAATATTACACCCAAACAATTATTTAGACCCACCGTCAAAAAAGGACAGTTAAGGTCACTAGGATTATAATATCATACAGATATTCACTGTAGATTTTACACACACAAGAAAAAAAAAGTGGTAGCAAATGGTAGCATAACAAGTACAACCGAGCAGTCAAAAAATAAGGCACATGGGACTGGTTCCTACTATAAAAATAATAAGAACCACCACCGCTTAGACACCATGTCATGTAGGGGGGTATTGGAACGTAAGGGATATAAGTGGGGAATATGGGAGTAGGGGATTATGTAGGCAGGGGAGAGGCAGGCGAGGTGGTAGGAGTGAGGTATGCGGAGGTAGGTGGGTAATGACAGGTCAGTGGTGACCACAACGACACTCTCATTAACTCTACACTACTCACTAACATATGCCTCGCCCATTCTTCACTCATATATAAACATAATAAAATATAAGAAAAAAGAATAAATAACGGGGACAGTGAATATTACTATTCTACTCAAACACAGTTTATTCTTAAGTCCTTGTACAATAATATATTTGGGAACAGGAGTACATTATTGTGGTTTAGATAAATGGGATGGTATGTATAAGCAGAGACAGGGAACACAATCAACTTGACGAGAATGAATATAACTTACAATATAGTACAGAGGACAGTTCACTACATGAACTAAGCCACAGGTCCCAAGACCTACACAGCACGAATACTGCGCCAAGCCAGTACTCTGCCCAATGCCTCCAACAGTCTCCTCCAGAGACTTCAGCAGCCTTCTCCCGAGCCCTGCACCCCAGCAGCAGCTCCGCTCGAATCTCTGCTCAGGAGCTCTGCACCCCAGCAGCAACTCCGCTCGAATCTCTCTACTCAGCTGTTCCTTGGGCTTTTATGGTGGTCCAAGCACCCTCCACAACCACGTGTACGACCTGACGCCTAGGTCTGACGCCGTCAAGAACAAAAGACCTCAGACGTGGGTGTGGCTACCCAACAATTGCTAAGGCAGGTGTGACCATATAATTAGGTCTCCCTAGAGACCTCACAAGCCCATCTGAACTGCATCACAAAGGGTCATGTAACCAAGGCATATAATAAATGTTTGAAATTACTGAATCAAGAAACTGTGAATACTGATGATTTAAAATTGTATTTAGATGCTTTAGGTAATAGATATGATTCATACAAATTATATAAACTAATATGAAGGAGATTTGTTAGTAAACTGTGTAGATGAGACTGAAGTAGATCTCATGATTAATCTGTATTATAAATTAGAGGAAAAGATTCTTTCTTGTAAAAGTCAGGCCTTGAATAAATTAAAATGTGTAAACCAGGCAGTTAATCAGTCTGCTCCAACAAATAAGATGTCTTTGCCAAAACTCCCAGAACTATGTTTACCTGTATTTAATCCTGGTGAAAATTGGGAGGAGTTTTGGTCAATTTTTAAAGCAGCTGTGCATGACAGGAGTGACCTAGCCTGTGTAACTAAATTATTTTACCTCAAAGGACAGGTAAGAGGAGATGCTCACATACTGATACAAACCTTTCCCAATGTAGATGACTCTTACGAGGAAGCAGTTGACTTGTTGAAGGTCACTTATGGTAATATAGAACAAAGTAGGTTGGATCTAGTGAATATCATTGTTAATTTAAAATCTCCAGATCACACTTACAAAGGTTTACAGCAGTTTAGAGTTAAAATGGAGAGCACTCTCAAAACTTTAAGCAATAAATATAATCTGAAGGAATCATACTGGTTATTCAGTGCCATGGTACAGAATATATTAAACTTTAAAACACTTGAATGGCTCTCGAACAAATATCACAAGGGTTATTTTGGTCTGGAGGAAATAAGACTAGGTCTACAAGAATTAATTGTTCAGTTGCAGACCAGCCAACTAAATAATTTTAAAGATGCAACACATAATAACTCTGAGGTATCTGTCAAGTTTCACAAAGGGAAAAATTATCCCAATGGTAATAATCAAATTTCATTTCCTAAAAATAGTTGCATAGGTGCGTATCAAGTAGCAGGAATCAGAAATAATGATTCTCCACAAGGCAAGAAGAATAAGTGCCCTCGTAAGAGCAGCCCAGTTAATAAGAAACCAGTCAAAGAAAAGAGAGATTGTCTTTTCTGCAAGGTACTCATTTTTCTATGAATTGCATTGCATACAATTCATGGAATGATAAAGTTGAAAGATGGGAAGAACTTGACAGATGTATCAGCTGTTTAGGTAATCACAATGTAAAGGATTGTTATGCCAAATTAAACTTCTCTTATCAATGCCACAAAGGAAGACACCATATATCATGTGTAAAGGTCTATATGATAATGTTGATAATAATGATAATGTTGACAATCCTGGCACAACAGTACCTAATGTAAAAATTGCTGCTAATGTTAATAATGATGGTTTTGCTGAAGTAGCCTTACCTGTGTTACAGGTAAAAATTAATGATAAAAGGCATAAATCAAAAAATGTAACCGCATTATTAGACCAGGGATCACAACGTACTTTTATTAAATGTAAATGTCTTAATTGTGTGAAAGTACAGATGGGAGATCCTACAACTCTAAAATTATCTGGTTTTCTCTCAGATAAAAGAGTTCGATTGTATGACACTGTTTATGTAACTGTCAGGTTGGGCAATGAGAAAAAACGTGCTAAGGCAATAATTGTAGATAGACTTCCAGAGAAAATATCTATAGTAGGGCTTAGTAAAGCTACAGAAAGACTTTCACATAATGTAAATTTAGCCCCTTCTGGTGTAAGTGATGATTCTGTAGGCCCAATAAATATTTTGATAGGTAGTGACTATTATGCCTCCTTTGTAAAGGGTTTATTTATTTTATTATCACACCGGCCGATTCCCACCAAGGCAGGGTGGCCCGAAAAAGAAAAACTTTCACCATCATTCACTCCATCACTGTCTTGCCAGAAGGGTGCTTTACACTACAGTTTTTAAACTGCAACATTAACACCCCTCCTTCAGAGTGCAGGCACTGTACTTCCCATCTCCAGGACTCAAGTCCGGCCTGCCGGTTTCCCTGAATCCCTTCATAAATGTTACTTTGCTCACACTCCAACAGCACGTCAAGTATTAAAAACCATTTGTCTCCATTCACTCCTATCAAACACGTCACGCATGCCTGCTGGAAGTCCAAAACCCCCGCACACAAAACCTCCTTTACCCCTCCCTCCAACCCTTCCTAGGCCGACCCTACCCCGCCTTCCTTCCACTACAGACTGATACACTCTTGAAGTCATTCTGTTTCGCTTTCCCTTCTCTCTACAATGTCCGAACCACCTCAACAACCCTTCCTCAGCCCTCTGGACAACAGTTTTGGTAATCCCGCACCTCCCCCTAACTTCCAAACTACGAATTCTCTCATTATTTTCACACCACACATTGCCCTCGAATGACTCTCCACTGCCCCAGCTTCTCCCGCTGCAACATTCATCACCCCGCTTCACACCCATATAAGAGCGTGGAAAACTATCTCTCTACTTCCCCTCTTGCCCCCAAAGGGACAAGTTCTTGTCTCCACAGACTCCTAAGTGCACACCCACTTTTTTTTTCCCCTCATCAATTCTTGTTTCACCTCATCTTTAAATAGCCCCATCCGCGACACGCCCACTCCAAATCTGAATACTTTCACCTTCCAAAACCTCCCCCCCAATCTGATATTCAATCTTTCTCCCCTAATTTTTTTGTTACCCTCAAACCCTTTTACTCTTTCCGTATTCACCTTTAAAATTTTTCTCTTTGCACCCCAAAACCAAAATTTTCATCCCCACCCTTCAACCTCTTCAAATTCCCAAGAGCACGGTCATCAGCAAAAAGAGCACTGGAAAAACTCCCATTTTGTGGTGATTCTTTATCTTTTAACTCCCACCCCCTTTTTGCCAAACCCCGCTTTTTACTTTTTTACAACCCCAAAAAAAATAATTAAAAACCACCGGTGACATCACACATCCTTGTCTAAGGCTATTTTTACTGGAAAAATTTCCTCTTTCCTACATACTCAATTTGAGCCTCCTATCCCGAAAAAAATTTTTCAGCTTTCATAACCTCCCTTTACCCCAAAACATTGCAACATCTGCCCCCTTGCCCCCCAACCCCTGTAATACGCCTTTTCCCCAAACCCATAAACCCCAAAGCCCTCTTTACCCCTTATCTAAATATGTTCATTTTATTGTTTCACTGTAAAAACACCTGGCCCACACACCCCTATTTCCTAAACCCTCCTTGTTCATCGCACCATTCCCGTCTTACTTTTAAATTCTTTCAATTATAACTCTACCATACACTTTCCAGGTAAATCAACAGAATTTACCCCTATAATTTTTGCACTCTCTTTTATCCCCTTTGCCTTTATACAAAAAAATATGCATGCTTCTTGCCACCCCTGGTACCTTCCCCCTTTCCATACATTTTTTAAAACAATTGCACCAACCATCCAAAACATTCCCCCACCTCTTTTAACATTTCTATTTTTACCCATCAATCCCGGCTGCCTTAAACCCCTTTCTTTTTTACTACGCCTCACGAACCCCCCCACACCCCAAACTGGTTTCTCACTCCACAAGTTTTTTCCTCTTCCCCTATACACAAATCACCTTCCCCTATCTTCTCAACATTTAACAATTCCTAAAATTTTTTTCCCTTTCCCACTTCCCAATACCCTAACCTCCATTTAATAACTCTCCTCTCCTATTTTTAACTGAAAAAACCCTTTTGTTCTCTGGGCTTTCTAACTTGTTAATCTCATCCAAAACTTTTTTTATTTTCAACAAAATTGTTGGATAACATTCACCCACTCTCTCTTTTCCCTCTTTTTTACATTGCTTCACCACTCTCTTAACCTCTCTCTTTTTCTCCATAACTCTTCCCCCCTTTGCACCTTCTTTTTGTAAAACTTCTCATATGCTAACTTTTTTTCTCCTTACACCCCTTTACATCATCATTCCACCAATCGCTCCCTTTCCCCTGCACCCACTTTCCCGTAACCACAAACTTTTGCTAACACTTAACACTACATTTTTAAACAACCCCAAAAAACCTCTTCGAAACCCCCTTGCCGCTCTATTAGCCCATTATCCTCCAAAAGCGTTTTAAACTTTCCCCAATGCCTCCTCTTTTAGTTTATAAACCTTTACCCCTTTTCCCCCGATGTTCTATTTCCTTGTATCCCCTCTACCTTTTTACTCTCATGTACTACAACAGAAAAATGATTTTATATATCTGTGGCCCCTCTATAAACATTTCACCGGAAGTTACCTTCAAAATCTTTATTACCAATACATAATCCAACAAAAAACTGTCATTTCGCCCTACATCATAGTGTATACTTTTTTATCCTCTTTTTCTTAAAATATGTATTACCAAAAAAAACCCCTTTCTATACAAAAATTCAATCAAAGGGCTCCCATTATCATTTACAAGGGTTTAAAAGGGGATGGAAAGAAATGGGTTTTCACCCCTTTTTAAGCTGCAGAGGCCATGAATGTATGGTAGGATTCCTCGAATAATAATTCAGAATAAGGAAACTACAAATAATAACTGGGCTTACCTGAAAATCGTGCCCCAGTATAAAATTCTTCCTAGGGAGGGTTTTTGAGCAGGCAAAAATTGTGGGAATTTGACAGCATTTAATAAATGTAAAAGAAGAAATTCCAGACGATTCTTTTTAATCAGGAGCGATCCCGAGAGATGTAAAATTTTAATTTGGGAAAAACTAGGTGCGACTTCCGTGGAGACTGAACCCCCCAGAATTGCCCCAAATTACAGAAGGGTATACATTAAAGGGCCCGCTACGAAATGAGTAAGACACCAAATTTTTAAATCCATAATGATATAATTGCTGAAAATTAATTAAAAATTTATAGAGAAAAGGGACCTCCTGAGGGAAAAAAAAAAAACCAAAATTTAAAGGGGTCAACTATTTGCCAAAACACGGAGTGAAAAGGATTTTAAAACCACCCTTTGAGGATTTTGGTTTTAAGTAGTCCGGAGAACAAAAATGACAAATTTAAATGACTGTTTGATGAAGGACCGTCTTAACGGAAAAATTAGGAAAAACTTTTAAAAATTTTAGAGTGAAGCATTTGCCTTTACGGCTGACTTAAGTAAAAAATTTCCTAAAGTAGGTTTACAAGAGGAAACCGGGGGTTGTACCCCCTTTTTTGGCCTCAGAATCCCAGTGACCCATTCCCCCTGAAAAACCCTTTTGCTTTAGGAGCATAAAATTTTTTGGTGCTACATCCAGTCCGTTCCTACTTCAAGCAACGATAAATGCACACCTTAAACGTATGGAAAGTCCATTGAGTAAAGTAATGAACAAACAATTTTATGTGGACAATTTCCTGGGTGTGACGTCAACTGAAGAGGAACTGTTAATGACTTCTGGAGAGGCTAATAAAATAATGCAAAGTGCAAATATGCCTCTGAGAGAATGGAATAGTAATTCGTCCAAATTAAAGAACAAAATAAGTAAAGATTACCCTGGAGATGAAGTGCCAAATGTAGTAATGTATTGGGTTTAACTTGGGATACTGAGAGAGATTTGTTAATGTTAAAACCTAATAATTACAGTATGCCCAATAAATTAACTAAGAGAGTTTTGCTTGCTGAAGTTTCCAAATGTTTTGATCCACTAGGTTTAGTGTCACACCTTACTATAAGAGGGAAATTATTAATTCAGGAAGCATGGAAACTTAAATGTGCTTGGGATGAAATTCTACCTGAGGAATTCATTAACAGGTGGGATGAATTAATTGGTGATTATGAGAAAATTCCAATGTTGGAGTTCCCACGCCAAGTGGCCAGTCCAAATTGAAAAAATGTACTCCACAATTTTTGTGATGCTTCAAAATTGGCATATGGAGCAGTTGCTTACCTTCAATGTAATAGTGTTATTTCTCTTGTTATGTCTAAGGCTAAAGTGTCTCCAATTAAATCATGTACCTTACCTCAGTTGGAATTAACAGCCATTTATGTAGGTGTCAAATTAGCTAATTATATAAGAAACAAGTTGCAAGAGATAAATATTAGCGACACTGTAATTTGGTCTGATAATGAGGTATCCTTACAATGGATTCATAATGGAAACAGTAAAATTGTGTATGTACAAAACAGAGTCGCTGAAATTAATCAGATGCAAGAGAAGTATAATAGTTTGGGTCTGCATATGTTAACATTTAATCATATACCTGGTGAGGAGAATCCAGCTGATTTCTTGTCTCGAGGTTTACCTTATGCTAAATTTGTAAATGCTGTATCATGGTTTAAAGGACTGAGCTGGTTGGTAAATAAAGCTAATTGGCCTGTACAAAAGGCGTATATTGCTCCTGTTGAAATTACTGTGACAGCCGCTCAAATAGTTTGTCCTTCCTTAGCCATTGATATAAGTAGGTATTCTTCTTTACCCAAACTAATCAATGTAACTAAGTTGGTGTTTAAATTTCTAAACAAGATGAAAATTTCACTTAAGTTTTCACATCATCTTGAATTTTGGATAAAGAGGGTAAAGGAAGAAATCTGTGGAAATGAGATTAAATTGATGATGGAAAGAAAAATTGTGAAAGGTTCAATAATAGAGAAATTGGGGCTGTATTTAGAGAACAATGTAATTAGGTGCAGAGGTAGGTTACAAAATGCTGAATTGAGTGATTATGCTAAACACCCTATCTTACTATCCAAAACTCATCATCTAACAAATTTGATTGTTCTAAATGCCCAACAAAATGTAATGCATGGTGGGGTACAAGATACCTTAAATTGTATTAGGGAAACTTTCTGGATCCCACAAGGGGCAAAGTGGGAAAAAGGGTGAAAATTTTTAA
>NC_069439.1:37360005-37381998 GCF_026875155.1 Cherax quadricarinatus | reverse complement strand
AAATGACTATGTAGTAAACTTTTAGCTTGTCAATAAAGTTAGGAATCCTTAACCTGTAAATAGCTGTCAATAAAGCTAGGGATCCTTAACCTTGTCAAACCCTGTGTAAAAAAAAAAAAAAAAAAAAAAAAAAAAAAAAAGAGAAAGAGTAGGGGGAAGGGGAGGGAAAAAGGCTATGAGAGAGAGAAACGCGAGGGAGGGAAAGATAGGAGGGAGGAGGGAGTGAAGGCAAGAGCGGGGGAGGGGAAAGGTCTGTGGGGGAGGGAAAGGTGTGTGGGGGGTGAGGGGATGCGGTCAAATTCCAAGGATCAGCTGTGTGTACTCACCTAGTTGTGCTTTCAGGGGTCGAGACTCAGCTCCTGGCCCCGAGTGTATGTGTGTGCGTGCGTGTGTGTGTGAGCACGTCAGTTGTTTATATGTCTCAGAAATACAATTCACCCCTGTGTATCCGTAATACTAATAAGATACCATTAACACTGAGAGTAATTCTAATAATTATAATACTAGCATGTGTTAACAAGTCATTCTTTCCCCCAGTTATGTACTACCTTTTACTACATGTGTACCCAATACTTGCTTCTCAGATTGTACTGTCTTTGTGTCCTAAAACATTATCTCTCGAAACTGTTGTCAGGGCTGTAGTCCCATTAGCCCCGACTTAATCCTCCTGCCTATTCCTTGCTCCTACAAATTTTATCTTCCTACTACTGCTAGGTGTTGTGTGTATGATAATCCCTCTGGTGCAGGGTTTGTGATAGCCAGCTACCAGTGATCGTAGGGCCGGCTCTACCACTCAAAACTTCCCGCCAACCACAAACAGGTGATTTGTACGTTACTCCTCAGAGGGGACATCCATCCAGATGCCTGATGTACGATGCTCGCTGTACGATGCTCGCTGTATGATGCTCGCTGTACAATGCTCGCTGTACGATGACTCGTGCACCTCGCCCTTCTGCCGCTGACTTCTTCAGCTATTCTTTTCTCGTTGCCCTTTTGAGTCCTCATTTATCACACTTATCACTTGTATACTGCTACTTTTATAATTTACACTTCACTTTTGGTAAGTACACTTCTTATTTGTGATGACACCCAACCTGTTATGGCGGCGCTACTTCCTCAGGCCTACTGCTGCCACCACCTCTGCTTATATATATTTATGTATGATGTAATAAATATATATATATAATATATATATATATATATATATATATATATAAATATATATATATATATATATATATATATATATATATATATATATATATATATATATACCCTTTCTGGCTAGCTTGTTAACGCTGGCTGTGTGCTACATCACAGTTTGTCGTTAGCCAACCTCTCTTAATTCTATTTGATCTTTTCTCTTTAGTCACTCGCTTTGTACTTTGTATATGTGTAACAGTGTGGCAACAAGTGCCAACTAGGCCTCAACGATCTGGCACTTTGAAATTTTGTTGTATAATTTCAGGCTTTCTCTCGCCTTTACTTTATTTATTTTTGCTAATACTTTGGTTATCACTTGTAGGGTTGTTCACTGACGTTGTCACTAACACTGGTTGCTTCTAGCTGCTAAAACACGCCCTAAAAGCACTAAGATTCTCGGAGCCTGGCGCTTGTGACCCACTACACTACGTGTGTGTGTGTGTGTGTATGAGTTTGTGTATGTGTGTGTGTGTGTGTGTGTGTGTGTGTGTGTGTGTGTGTGTGTGTGTGTGTGTGTGTGTGTGTGTGTGTGTGTGTGTATGTGTGTGTGTGTACTCACCTAATTGTGGTTGCAGGGGTCGAGACTCAGCTCCTGGCCCCGCCTCTTCACTGATCGCTCCTACATCCTCTCTCTCTCTGCTTCCTGAGCTTTGTCTTGCATGCGTGTGTGTGTGTGTGTGTGTGTGTGTGTGTGTGTGTGTGTGTGTGTGTGTGTGTGTGTGTGTGTGTGTGTGTGTGTGTGTGTGTGTGTGTGTGTTTGTGTGTGGGTAAACATGTGAGGTTCGTGAATGTGATTTTTTGTATTCTCAGATGTGTATAACATGTGAACATTATGAGTAAAAAAAAAAATTTATCTTGTATTGTCGAAAACTGTAAGTATTGTGGCTTGATTTTCTGATGAAATAGTGAAACGAGGAAAATTGTGGATATTATTTGAGATAAGTCAAAATTGTGAGCTGTTGATGGGGGAAGTTGTGGGTAATAACGAAAATGAGGAATTATTTATGTGATCCTGAGTTAAGAGTGAAAATGTATAATAGTGTTATTTGAGAAAAATTTTGCATAGAAAGGAAAAAATTTGTGAGTGAAATTTATATTTTTTTGTTGAATAATGTGTGAAGGTCGTAAGTGGGTTGTGAGTGCAAAAAAAAAAAAAAATCTTTTTTTCTTGTATTGGTAAAAATTGTAAGTGTTGTGGTGACTTGTGTCTTTTTCTTATACTGGCGAAAAATTGTAAGTATTGTGAGTGACTTTCTGATGAAACAGTTATGATGAAAATTGTGTTATGGTGTGGGGTTGAGAGATGTTGGTGGGTGATGGGGGGCGGGTTTATGTGAAGACGGTAATGAGAGGTAAAGTTTGAGGGGGGGGGAGAAGGGGTAAGAAGAGGATTGTATTAGAATTTTAATGAAATATAGGGATTCTACTGAAATTAAAGGTATTGTGTGAATATATTTTAAAAGAATGAATTGAGTAAGCATATCTAGGCTTAAATTCTCTCTATGGTAGAACTGAGTGTTATTGTTGAGGTAGAGAAAGAAGTTACTTGGTGGGTCTGACCTGAGATCTGTATCTGAGATAAATCAGATAAGACTCACTATGGAAAATTTTCTAGGGTGATTACCTGTATGTACCTCAACATTATATACATACAAGTAATCTCATTGGGAGACAACACTATATTGTTTACCGTAGTCACCCCGTGTAGACATGTGAGAAAACTTAACCACCCCTGGTCACGGCAGGTGGTTCCTTCGACCTCACAATCTTATCCATATCTATCCAGGACCAGTATAAATTGGATAGCACCCACAAGTACGGTGCTACTAATTAATTGTGGACTGTATGAATTATATTGGTTTAACTGAATGAAAGGGGGGGGGGTAGGTTACATATGGGTATATCCATCAAGGAAAAACACTTGTACATAATCTCACCACTTACCAGATATTCTCTGGTGGTCACTTGATGTAGCTGGATCACCCATAACCTATCCAATTACAACATACCTAACTGGCCAGTATCAGTCTGCTATAACTAGAAGTGTTACTTAACTGGGGGTGATTAATGCTCCTTATTTCCTCCATTCACCATCTCATTTCGATGTCCCGCTACACCGACACGGTTCTTATTCCAGCACGACGAGGTATCCATTGGTTTGTCTCGGTTTAGAAGTCTTAACTCCATAAAAACTTCACTATCCTCGAGACAGGAACACGAGATAAACAGATGCTCACTCTGAGAACAGCGACTCATTTCACTTCACATATTCTCTTAACTTAGTGTTATTATCACTGATTACATTACAATTCACAAGACGATTTAACGTCTCATAATTATTATACACATTAGAGGTCACTCCATTAAGATCTGAGACCGATGAGTGAGGATTAACTCACGGGTATTTCCCCTGGACACACACCATGGCCACGCACGAGTCACACCCGGTCGAACCATTATTCACTAATTTTACCACCTTTTTACGGTGGTCCCGTAAATCACGTTCCCTCACTCTTCACCAGGAACAGTTACGACACTTCCTATTATGAAGTGAGGACAATATTAATCCTTAGGCTGCCGTGAACGCCAATTTCCTGGTCCCATGTTTTCACAGCCTCTTCACTACATTCAAAAACTCTCCCGCCTCTCCCAGGCCCCGAGTCGACCTCTACCCCCACACATCCGCGCACGCGCAAAGGGAACTCGTGGTTCTATCCTATTTTCAAATACATTTTTGACCCATATCGACACATTAAACACCTATTAGGCACTATAGCTTTGGAAAATTAAAATATTTTCCACACTCACCAAGCAGTTCTCGCTCGGCATATTCGTGCAGATGTCTAGACTTGTGGAGACTTGTATGGTGTAGAGAGTGGAGGTTATAGAATTGAAATCTTAAGAGAAATATAATGAGTTGTTGTATTTGATGTTAATAATGGAAAAGTGGAAAAAAATAAATATGTAATGTTTCCTCTATGTTGTATATAAAATATAGTGTATTATTGAAAATTCTTATAATAAAGAAAATGTATTTTTTTAAAATGGAAAATAAATTAAAGAAAATAATGTGTATTAAGTTAACGAGAACAAAAGTAACTTAGTTGATTTTAAGTTAATAAGGTGACAGAGTGATTATGCATTTAAATTAATGAGAGGACACAGAGTGACCTAGCTTGACCAATCCTGTTGTGTCCTGAGTGAGGTCATCACGTGACGTCACTGACTGCCGAGTAAACACAGGTGGGGTGACGTCATCTATGTTAGTTCGTTTAAGAGGAAGTTACTTGTTTAGACCTGTATAGGAGGGACCCAAAAATTTGATCCAAGGAAGTGGGGAGTAGCTCAAATCTTTGTATTATTGATATCGAGAAAAAGTTGATCCAAGGAAGTGGAGCAGTAATATTGGGTTTAGAAGGTAGTGTGAGGGAGAAGGAGGTCTTGATTTAAGGAGATAGAGCAGGAATATTTGGGCTTAGAGCATATGGGAGATGGAAGTGGGTGGTAGGAGTTGTGGGGAGGGAGATGGAGGGTAAATCTTGATCCGAGGAGATGGAGCAGGAATATTTGGGCATAGAGGGTAATGGTGTGGTATAGTGTGTTCATGATCCAAGTAAGTGAAGGGAAAGGTCATCTTTTTCTTTGTATTATTGAAAAAATCAAAATTTTGAGGAAAGAAGGGTTAAATCTTGATCCGAGGAGGTGGAGACTACAAGAAAATGGAAATTTTGGGGGGAGATGGAGAGGGAGGTCTTGATCTGAGGAAGTGGAGCAGTAACATTTGGGCATGGATGGTATGAGAGATGGGAGTGGGTGATGAGAGGTGAGGGAAGGGGAGATGGAGGGTAAATCTTGATCCAAGGAGATGGAGCGCACAAGAAAATGAAATTAAAAAAAATCGAAAAAAATCGGAAAAAAATTCGGGGAGCGGGGGCGATCCGGACGACGCTGCAGAAGGCGCTGCAGGGGTGGCACGGGTCAGTGCGGTCGCGGGTGGGCGCGCTGGCAGGTGCGCGGCACAGGATCGGAAGGGTCATTAGCAGATAGGTGCGATTTTTCACACATGTGTGTGAAAAGGCAGCATCCTTTGAGAGGCCGCTGAGCCGCCTTCCCCACTACTAACGTAATACAATTATATAAAATAATAGTATGAATCTCTGAAGCAAGAGGTGCAAAACAGTTTTTCATAAAGTTTTTTTCTTTGTTTAATTAAAGAACACTGGAACAAACGTCCATCAAAAGTTGTAAACTTATTATCAGTAAAACAATTTAGTCTTTAAACAACAGGTTAGATAAGCACTTTGTACACGTGGGATTAAACTAGATAAAAGACTGAGTAAATTCAGAGTTTTGACAAGTTGTCGTCACTTTAACTTCAATGATAGTTCAGGAAAACTTCAAGACATTTGGAAAGGAACTTGTGGTATATCATAGATGTCTACTGGTTCTGAAAACTAGTCAAGCATAAGTGACAAATGTGATAGCACGTCGAAGACGCTGGATAAGCAGTACCAGTGCTGGGTAAGGTGCCCAGCACACCGTGACTGTGCAAGTGACTTAAGGTATGTACACCTAGCAAAAATAATTATACCACTACGTAGAATGTTTCACACATCCACTACAGATGTTTTCCTATCAACACTTGACGCTATATTGATATCATTTAACTACAAAGAGGCAGTTTACCTAAAATTACAAAGACTTTTACAAGATGGTGGCATTCAAACTACACTAGATGGCCAAGGCTGGTAACTATGGCAGCAGGCCAGATGGCCATGAACCCGTGAAAACAAGACACATATAGGAGAACCCGGTGTGTTCAGCCCCGTGTGCTCACTAGGTATAGTTTCCACAACAAGACTGTGCAGTAGTTCTCACTACAACAAGACTGTGCAGTAGTTCTCACTACAACAAGATCACCACCCAGCAAGATCAGCAAGATCACCACCCATCTAGAAACCCATCAGTTACACAACCCAGGGCAACATGGGTTTAGAACAGGTCGCTCCTGTCTGTCTCAACTATTGGATCACTACGACAAGGTCCTAAATGCACTAGAAGACAAAAAGAATGCAGATGTAATATATACAGACTTTGCAAAAGCCTTCGACAAGTGTGACCATGGCGTAATAGCGCACAAAATGCGTGCTAAAGGAATAACAGGAAAAGTCGGTCGATGGATCTATAATTTCCTCACTAACAGAACACAGAGAGTAGTCGTCAACAGAGTAAAGTCCGAGGCAGCTACGGTGAAAAGCTCTGTTCCACAAGGCACAGTACTCGCTCCCATCTTGTTCCTCATCCTTATATCCGACATAGACAAGGATGTCAGCCACAGCACCGTGTCTTCCTTTGCAGATGACACCCGAATCTGCATGACAGTGTCTTCCATTGCAGACACTGCAAAGCTCCAGGCAGACATCAACCAAATCTTTCAGTGGGCTGCAGAAAACAATATGAAGTTCAACGATGAGAAATTTCAATTACTCAGATATGGTAAACATGAGGAAATTAAATCTTCATCAGAGTACAAAACAAATTCTGGCCACAAAATAGAGCGAAACACCAACGTCAAAGACCTGGGAGTGATCATGTCGGAGGATCTCACCTTCAAGGACCATAACATTGTATCAATCGCATCTGCTAGAAAAATGACAGGATGGATAATGAGAACCTTCAAAACTAGGGAGGCCAAGCCCATGATGACACTCTTCAGGTCACTTGTTCTATCTAGGCTGGAATATTGCTGCACACTAACAGCACCTTTCAAGGCAGGTGAAATTGCCGACCTAGAAAATGTACAGAGAACTTTCACGGCGCGGATAACGGAGATAAAACACCTCAATTATTGGGAGCGCTGGGGTTCCTAAACCTGTATTCCCGGGAACGCAGGAGGGAGAGATACATGATTATATACACCTGGAAAATCCTAGAGGGACTAGTACCGAACTTGCACACGAAAATCATCCACTACGAAAGCAAAAGACTTGGCAGACGATGCACCATCCCCCCAATGAAAAGCAGGGGTGTCACTAGCACGTTAAGAGACCATACAATAAGTGTCAGGGGCCCGAGACTGTTCAACTGCCTCCCAGCACACATAAGGGGGATTACCAACAGACCCCTGGCAGTCTTCAAGCTGGCACTGGACAAGCACCTAAAGTCAGTTCCGGATCAGCCGGGCTGTGGCTCGTATGTTGGTTTGCGTGCAGCCAGCAGCAACAGCCTGGTTGATCAGGCTCTGATCCACCAGGAGGCCTGGTCTCAGACCGGGCCGCGGGGGCGTTGACCCCCGGAACTCTCTCCAGGTAAACTCCAGGTAAACAACAAGACTGTGCAGTAGTTCTCACTACAACAAGACTGTGCAGTAGTTCTCACTACAACAAGACTGTGCAGTAGTTCTCACTACAACAAGACGGTGCAGTAGTTCTCACTACAACAAGACTGTGCAGTAGTTCTCACTACAACAAGACTGTGCAGTAGTTCTCACTACAACACTTCCCAGGCAACTCTTTTGGAAAAATCCCAGAGGCAGGACATGTTTGCATTTCTGTGTCTGGGAACTACCCGAGTGTGAGAATGGATACATGTCTATTTGTACATTTTTATGTATGCGTTAGTATTTTTATGAATTTAAATAAGTTTTCATGTGTGTACACATTTTCCTAATTTATGTGTGTATGTATACAGTATGTGTGTGAATGTACTGTTACATGTACTAATATATTCCTACATTTATGTATCCTTCAGGCGACTATCACCACGATGATGTTCGTAACTTCAGACATGATAGTCCTCATTAACTACTACTCCTTCTCCAATAATCTCTTCGAACTGGGGACCATTATAGCATTCTTCTGGTTCCGCATCAAGCAGCCAGACCGTCACAGACCCATCAAGGTCAGTGGGACACATCAAGTAGCCAGACCGTCACAGACCCATCAAGGTCAGTGGGACACATCAAGCAGCCAGACCGTCACAGACCCATCAAGGTCAGTGGGACACATCAAGTAGCCAGACCGTCACAGACCCATCAAGGTCAGTGGGACACATCAAGTAGCCAGACCGTCAGAGACCCATCAAGGTCAGTGGGACACATCAAGTAGCCAGACCGTCACAGACCCATCAAGGTCAGTGGGACACATCAAGTAGCCAGACCGTCACAGACCCATCAAGGTCAGTGGGACACATCAAGTAGCCAGACCGTCACAGACCCATCAAGGTCAGTGGGACATATCAAGTAGCCAGACCGTCACAGACCCATCAAGGTCAGTGGGACACATCAAGTAGCCAGACCGTCACAGACCCATCAAGGTCAGTGGGACATATCAAGTAGCCAGACAGTCACATACCCATCAAGGTCAGTGGGACACATCAAGCAGCCAGACCGTCACAGACCCATCAAGGTCAGTGGGACACATCAAGCAGCCAGACCGTCACAGACCCATCAAGGTCAGTGGGACACATCAAGTAGCCAGACCGTCACAGACCCATCAAGGTCAGTGGGACATATCAAGTAGCCAGACAGTCACATACCCATCAAGGTCAGTGGGACACATCAAGCAGCCAGACCGTCACAGACCATCAAGGTCAGTGGGACACATCAAGCAGCCAGACCGTCACAGACCCATCAAGGTCAGTGGGACACATCAAGTAGCCAGACCGTCACAGACCCATCAAGGTCAGTGGGACACATCAAGTAGCCAGACCGTCACAGACCCATCAAGGTCAGTGGGACACATCAAGCAGCCAGACCGTCACAGACCCATCAAGGTCAGTGGGACACATCAAGCAGCCAGACCGTCACAGACCCATCAAGGTCAGTGGGACACATCAAGTAGCCAGACCGTCACAGACCCATCAAGGTCAGTGGGACACATCAAGTAGCCAGACCGTCACAGACCCATCAAGGTCAGTGGGACATATCAAGTAGCCAGACCGTCACAGACCCATCAAGGTCAGTGGGACACATCAAGTAGCCAGACCGTCACAGACCCATCAAGGTCAGTGGGACATATCAAGTAGCCAGACCGTCACAGACCCATCAAGGTCAGTGGGACACATCAAGTAGCCAGACCGTCACAGACCCATCAAGGTCAGTGGGACATATCAAGTAGCCAGACCGTCACAGACCCATCAAGGTCAGTGGGACACATCAAGTAGCCAGACCGTCACAGACCCATCAAGGTCAGTGGGACATATCAAGTAGCCAGACCGTCACAGACCCATCAAGGTCAGTGGGACACATCAAGTAGCCAGACCGTCACAGACCCATCAAGGTCAGTGGGACACATCAAGTAGCCAGACCGTCACAGACCCATCAAGGTCAGTGGGACATATCAAGTAGCCAGACCGTCACAGACCCATCAAGGTCAGTGGGACACATCAAGTAGCCAGACCGTCACAGACCCATCAAGGTCAGTGGGACATATCAAGTAGCCAGACCGTCACAGACCCATCAAGGTCAGTGGGACACATCAAGTAGCCAGACCGTCACAGACCCATCAAGGTCAGTGGGACACATCAAGTAGCCAGACCGTCACAGACCCATCAAGGTCAGTGGGACACATGTTTGGCTCACCATGATTTATTATTATTATTATTATTATTATTATTATTATTATTATTATTATTATTATTATTATTATTATTATTATTATCTAGGAGGGTTAAACTGGAATTTATTACAACTTACCTTGGAATTGGGATGTCTTCGGGCTTGATCCAAGTAAAGGGATGGTAGCTCTAATTCCATGGATCAACATCCCTTCATTGTTATCTAGGAATTTTACCGCTTGTTTCCTGGTTGACTGGGTTGTGTTGAGTTGATCAGGAGTGTTGTCTGGTTGTGTTGAGTTGATCAGGAGTGTTGTCTGACATCAGTCATCGCAATAATAAAAACAAACTTTGCATACCATTGTTAGGTATTGTTGACTTAAGAAATCGTAATGACACGATGGCTAACGCGACGGGCTGGAGTTTTGAGACTCTATGACCGCGGGTTCAATCCCGGCCGGGGGTATGGTTTAGGTATTGTTATTAAAGCAGCCACTGAATTGCTATTTATCTTCAATAAAGAAATTATGGATTAGTTGGGTATCTAATATAGCAGCCACTTAATTGTTGGGTATCTAATATAGCAGCCACTTAATTGTTGGGTATCTAATATAGCAGCCACTTAATTGTTGGGTATCTAATATAGCAGCCACTTAATTGTTGGGTATCTAATATAGCAGCCACTTAATTGTTGGGTATCTAATATAGCAGCCACTTAATTGTTGGGTATCTAATATAGCAGCCACTTAATTGTTGGGTATCTAATATAGCAGCCACTTAATTGTTGGGTGTCTAATATAGCAGCCACTTAATTGTTGGGTATCTAATATAGCAGCCACTTAATTGTTGGGTGTCTAATATACAAGCCACTTAATTGTTGGGTGTCTAATATAACAGCCACTTAATTGTTGGATGTCTAATATAGCAGCCACTTAATTGTTGGGTATCTAATATAGCAGCCACTTAATTGTTGGTTATCTAATATAGCAGCCACTTAATTGTTGGGTATCTAATATAGCAGCCACTTAATTGTTGGGTATCTAATATAGCAGCCACTTAATTGTTGGGTATCTAATATAGCAGCCACTTAATTGTTGGGTATCTAATATAGCAGCCACTTAATTGTTGGGTATCTAATATAGCAGCCACTTAATTGTTGGATATCTAATATAGCAGCCACTTAATTGTTGGGTGTCTAATATAGCAGCCACTTAATTGTTGGTGTCTAATATAGCAGCCACTTAATTGTTGGGTGTCTAATATACAAGCCACTTAATTGTTGGGTGTCTAATATAACAGCCACTTAATTGTTGGGTGTCTAATATAGCAGCCACTTAATTGTTGGGTATCTAATATAGCAGCCACTTAATTGTTGGGTGTCTAATATAGCAGCCACTTAATTGTTGGGTTCTAATATACAAGCCACTTAATTGTTGGGTGTCTAATATAACAGCCACTTAATTGTTGGGTGTCTAATATAGCAGCCACTTAATTGTTGGGTGTCTAATATAGCAGCCACTTAATTGTTGGGTGTCTAATATACAAGCCACTTAATTGTTGGGTGTCTAATATAACAGCCACTTAATTGTTGGGTGTCTAATATAGCAGCCACTTAATTGTTGGGTATCTAATATAGCAGCCACTTAATTGTTGGGTGTCTAATATAGCAGCCACTTAATTGTTGGGTATCTAATATAGCAGCCACTTAATTGTTGGGTGTCTAATATAGCAGCCACTTAATTGTTGGGTGTCTAATATAGCAGCCACTTAATTGTTGGGTATCTAATATAGCAGCCACTTAATTGTTGGGTATCTAATATAGCAGCCACTTAATTGTTGGGTATCTAATATAGCAGCCACTTAATTGTTGGGTATCTAATATAGCAGCCACTTAATTGTTGGGTATCTAATATAGCAGCCACTTAATTGTTGGGTATCTAATATAGCAGCCACTTAATTGTTGGGATATCTAATATAGCAGCCACTTAATTGTTGGGTATCTAATATAGCAGCCACTTAATTGTTGGGTATCTAATATAGCAGCCACTTAATTGTTGGGTATCTAATATAGCAGCCACTTAATTGTTGGGTATCTAATATAGCAGCCACTTAATTGTTGGGTGTCTAATATAGCAGCCACTTAGTTGTTGGGTATCTAATATAGCAGCCACTTAATTGTTGGGTGTCTAATATACAAGCCACTTAATTGTTGGGTGTCTAATATAACAGCCACTTAATTGTTGGATGTCTAATATAGCAGCCACTTAATTGTTGGGTATCTAATATAGCAGCCACTTAATTGTTGGGTATCTAATATAGCAGCCACTTAATTGTTGGGTATCTAATATAGCAGCCACTTAATTGTTGGGTATCTAATATAGCAGCCACTTAATTGTTGGGTATCTAATATAGCAGCCACTTAATTGTTGGGTATCTAATATAGCAGCCACTTAATTGTTGGGTATCTAATATAGCAGCCACTTAATTGTTGGATATCTAATATAGCAGCCACTTAATTGTTGGGTGTCTAATATAGCAGCCACTTAATTGTTGGGTGTCTAATATAGCAGCCACTTAATTGTTGGGTGTCTAATATACAAGCCACTTAATTGTTGGGTGTCTAATATAACAGCCACTTAATTGTTGGGTGTCTAATATAGCAGCCACTTAATTGTTGGGTATCTAATATAGCAGCCACTTAATTGTTGGGTGTCTAATATAGCAGCCACTTAATTGTTGGGTGTCTAATATACAAGCCACTTAATTGTTGGGTGTCTAATATAACAGCCACTTAATTGTTGGGTGTCTAATATAGCAGCCACTTAATTGTTGGGTGTCTAATATAGCAGCCACTTAATTGTTGGGTGTCTAATATACAAGCCACTTAATTGTTGGGTGTCTAATATAACAGCCACTTAATTGTTGGGTGTCTAATATAGCAGCCACTTAATTGTTGGGTATCTAATATAGCAGCCACTTAATTGTTGGGTGTCTAATATAGCAGCCACTTAATTGTTGGGTATCTAATATAGCAGCCACTTAATTGTTGGGTGTCTAATATAGCAGCCACTTAATTGTTGGGTGTCTAATATAGCAGCCACTTAATTGTTGGGTATCTAATATAGCAGCCACTTAATTGTTGGGTATCTAATATAGCAGCCACTTAATTGTTGGGTATCTAATATAGCAGCCACTTAATTGTTGGGTATCTAATATAGCAGCCACTTAATTGTTGGGTATCTAATATAGCAGCCACTTAATTGTTGGGTGTCTAATATAGCAGCCACTTAATTGTTGGGTGTCTAATATAGCAGCCACTTAATTGTTGGGTGTCTAATATAGCAGCCACTTAATTGTTGGGTGTCTAATATAGCAGCCACTTAATTGTTGGGTGTCTAATATAGCAGCTATTAGCTGTTGGATATCTTTAAAAAAGCAGCTATTAATTTGTACCTCACAAAAAACTGTTGTACCTCATCCCTCACAAAAATTTGTTAGTATCTCAATAAAGAATATTATATCTCATCAAAAGACTGTTTGTATCTCACAAGAAACTCTTAAGAAAAGTAGCAGCAACATGGAGAGGCATTACTGATCAATAGAAAGCAAAGTTTGCATTAATGTGGTGGTAAGTGGCATTCCGCAAGCATCAGTTTTATTCCCATTATTTTTCATAATTTACAGTAATGACCTTGATGGAGGAATTGCAAGTGACTTTAGTGAATTCGCTGACGACACAAAAATATGCCGTATAATAGAATCTGAGAAGGATACCACTAAACATCAGGAGGATTTGGACAAAATAATGAAGTGACAGACGCAGTTTAGTGTGAACAAGTGTAAAGTCCTAATACTTGGGAATAAAAATAACCATAGTATTTATAAACTAGGCGATAGAGAGCTTTATCATAAAGAATGCGAGTTTCGGGAGTCATGGTAATGACTGAAGCCAAATTGTGCGCAATAAGGATAACAGATTACTTGAATTTACATCAATAAATACAAGTAAGAGGAGTTCAAAATTTATTTTATAGTTTTATACATTTGAATAAATTATTTACAAAACCTACAAGTTGATAAATGAAACACTTGTGCAACATCTAGGTATCTTTATTCTGTACCAAGATACCCTTGTGTTGCAGTGTCTGACAGATTGAACATTAAAATGGTATAAAATACCGACAGGTTGTTGTTAGGTAAGACACATATGCAACAGTTAGGTATCTTTATTTCGAAACGTTTCGCCTACACAGTAGGCTTCTTCAGTCGAGTACAGAAAAGTTGATAGAAGCAGAAGGTACTTGAAGACGATGTAATCAGTCCATCACCCTTAAAGTTTTGAGGTGGTCTGTCCCTCATCTCTATATTGTTTCATACGATGGAACAATGCTCTTCTCCAGACTGAGGGACTGACCATCTCAAAACTTTAAGGGTTATGGACTGATTACATCGTCTTCAAGTACCTTCTGCTTCTATCAACTTTTCTGTACTCGACTGAAGAAGCCTACTGTGTAGGCGAAACGTTTCGAAATAAAGATACCTAACAGTTGCATATGTGTCTTACCTAACAACCTGTCGGTATTTTATACCATTTTAATGTTCAATCTGTCAGACACTGCAACACAAGGGTATCTTGGTACAGACCTGCAATCAACTTCGACAACCTCTACTAGTGAGAACGGCTGGATTTGAGAGGGACCTGACTTAACAACGTCTGCGTTCTTACCTCTTCTAGTGACCTACGTCTCACCTTCTGGCGCTATATAAGGCTCCATCCTGTCACTTCATCTCCATATTGTTTCATACAATGGAACAATGCTCTTCTCCAGACTGAGGGACTGACCACCTCAAAACTTTAAGGGTGATGGACTGATTACATCGTCTTCAAGTACCTTCTGCTTCTATCAACTTTTCTGTACTCGACTGAAGAAGCCTACTGTGTAGGCGAAACGTTTCGAAATAAAGATACCTAACTGTTGCATATGTGTCTTACCTGGTTTAAGGTTGCTGCTTACCATAACCCCCAAGTCCTTTTCGCAATCTGTATGGCTAAGTTCTACATTATTTAACTTGTAAGTGCTAGGGTTATGGACACTCCCGAGCTTCAGAGCCTTGCATTTATCTACAATGAACTGCATCTGCCACTTTTCTGACCAAGAGTAGAGTTTGTCTAAATCCTCCTGAAGTTCCCTAACATCTATCGTTTGAATCAATTATCCTACCTATCTTCGTGTCATCGGCGAATTTGCTCATATCACTAGTAATTCCTTCATGAAGATCATTGATATATATTATAAACCACAACGGGCCCAAGACTGATCCCTGTGGAACGCCACTTGTTACTGATCCCCACTCGGATTTAACCCCATTTATGGACACTCCCTGCTTCCTGTCTGTGAGCCATGATTCAATCCACTTCGATCAGGTCTTCCCTCATTCTTCGTCTAACAAGTGAATGTAACTTAAAAGTCTTCAATCTTTCTTCATAAGGAAGATTTCTAATGCTATGTATTAATTTAGTCATCCTACTCTGAATGTTTTCTAACGAATTTATGTCCATTCTGTAATATGGAGACCAGAATGAGCTGCATAATCTAGGTGAGGTCTTACTAATGATGTATAAAGCTGCAGAATGACCTCTGGACTTCTGTTGCTTACACTTCTTGATATAAATCCCAGTAATCTATTTGCCTTATTACGTATGCTTAGGCATTGCTGTCTTGGTTTAAGGTTGCTGCTTACCATAACCCCCAAGTCATTTTCGCAATCTGTATGGCTAAGTTCTACATCATTTAACTTATAAGTCATGGCTCACATGACCCTAGGTTATGGACACTCCTGAGCTTCAGAACCTTGCATTTACCTACACTGAACTGCATCTGCCACTTTTCTGAGCAAGTATATAGTTTGTTTAAATCCTCCTTAAGTTCCCTAACATCTACGTTTGAATCAATTATCCTACCTATCTTTGTGTCATCGGCGAATTTACTCATATCACTAGTAATTCCCTCATCAAGGTCATTGATATATATTATAAACAACAACGGGCCCAAGACTGATCCCTGCGGAACGCCACTTGTTACAGATCCCCACTCGGATTTAACCCCTTTTATGGACACTCTCTGCTTCCTGTCTGTGAGCCATGACTCGATCCATGAGAGCACTTTTCCCCCAATGCCATGAGCTGCCACTTTCTTTTAACAGTCTTTGGTGCGGAACTCTATCAAAAGCCTTGCTAAAATCTAAGTGGTCAACAGCCTCAAAAGCTTTGGTAGGTAAGACACATAGGCAACAGTTAGGCAACTTTATTCCGAAACGTTTCGCCTACACAGTAGGCTTCTTCAGTCGAATACAGAAAGTAGGCAGGAACAGTAGAGATGTGAAGACGATGTAATCAGTCCATCACCCTTGAAGTCGTAGAATTTGAGGTTGTCAGTCCCTCGGCCTGGAGAAGTTCAGATAGTTCCTGACTATGGGACTGAACTTCTCCACGCCGAGGGACTGACAACCTCAAATTCTACGACTTCAAGGGTGATGGACTGATTACATCGTCTTCACATCTCTTCTGTTCCTGCCTACTTTCTGTATTCGAACATTCCACAACTTCCACTAGTGAGAGCGGCTGGATTTGAGAGGGACCTGACCTCTCAACATCTGAGTTCTTACCTCTCCTAGTGGCCTACGTCTCACCTCTTGGCGCTATAAAAAGCTCCATCCTGTCACTTCATCTCCATATTGTTTCATACTATGGAACAATGCTCTTCTCCAGACTGAGGGACTGACCACCTCAAAACTTTAAGGGTGATGGACTGATTACATCGTCTTCAAGTATCTTCTGCTTCTATCAACTTTTCTGTACTTGACTGAAGAAGCCTACTGTGTAGGCGAAACGTTTCATAATAAAGATACCTAACTGTTGCATATGTGTCTTACCTAACAACCTGTCGGTATTTTATACCATTTTAATGTTCAATCTGTCAGACACTGCAACACAAGGGTATCTTGGTACAGACCTGCAATCAACCTCGACAACTTCCACTAGTGAGAGCGGCTCGATTTGAGAGGGACCTGACCTTTCAACATCTGAGTTCTTACCTCTCCTAGTGGCCTACGTCTCACCTCTTGGAGCTATAAAAAGCTCCATTCTGTCACTTCATCTCCATATTGTTTCATACTATGGAACAATGCTCTTCTCCAGACTGAGGGACTGACCACCTCAAAACTTTAAGGGTGATGGACTGATTACATCGTCTTCAAGTATCTTCTGCTTCTATCAACTTTTCTGTACTTGACTGAAGAAGCCTACTGTGTAGGCGAAACGTTTCATAATAAAGATACCTAACTGTTGCATATGTGTCTTACCTAACAACCTGTCGGTATTTTATACCATTTTAATGTTCAATCTGTCAGACACTGCAACACAAGGGTATCTGGGACAGACCTGCAATCAACCTCGACAACTTCCACTAGTGAGAGCGGCTCGATTTGAGAGGGACCTGACCTTTCAACATCTGAGTTCTTACCTCTCCTAGTGGCCTACGTCTCACCTCTTGGAGCTATAAAAAGCTCCATTCTGTCACTTTATCTCCATGTTGTTTCATACTATGGAACAATGCTCTTCTCCAGACTGAGGGACTGACCACCTCAAAACTTTAAGGGTGATGGACTGATTACATCGTCTTCAAGTATCTTCTGCTTCTATCAACTTTTCTGTACTTGACTGAAGAAGCCTACTGTGTAGGCGAAACGTTTCATAATAAAGATACCTAACTGTTGCATATGTGTCTTACCTAACAACCTGTCGGTATTTTATACCATTTTAATGTTCAATCTGTCAGACACTGCAACACAAGGGTATCTTGGTACAGACCTGCAATCAACCTCGACAATTTCCCCACTAGTGAGAGCGGCTCGATTTGAGAGGGACCTGACCTTTCAACATCTGAGTTCTTACCTCTCCTAGTGGCCTACGTCTCACCTCTTGGAGCTATAAAAAGCTCCATTCTGTCACTTCATCTCCATATTGTTTCATACTATGGAACAATGCTCTTCTCCAGACTGAGGGACTGACCACCTCAAAACTTTAAGGGTGATGGACTGATTACATCGTCTTCAAGTATCTTCTGCTTCTATCAACTTTTCTGTACTTGACTGAAGAAGCCTACTGTGTAGGCGAAACGTTTCATAATAAAGATACCTAACTGTTGCATATGTGTCTTACCTAACAACCTGTCGGTATTTTATACCATTTTAATGTTCAAACTGTTGCATATGTGTCTTACCTAACAACTTTCTGTATTCGACTGAAGAAGCCTACTGTGTAGGCGAAACGTTTCGGAATAAAGTTGCCTAACTGTTGCCTATGTGTCTTACCTACCAACCTGTCGGTATTGTATACCATTTTGATGTTCACCTCAAAAGCTTTACTGAATAAAGTTAATAACTTAGTTAGACAAGACCGGCCTCTTGTGAATCCATGCTGAGTATCATTAATCAAGCTATGCTTATCGAGATGGCTTCTTATAATCTCAGCTATAATTGACTCTAGTAATTTGCCTACAATTGAGGTCAGATGCAACTCTTGGGTATCTTTGTTGAGGAAACGTTTCGCCACACAGAGGCTTCATCAGTCCATACATAGGAGAAACTTGAAGAACAGGAGGAGAATGAGGTAATCAGTCCCTCAACCTTGAGTCGATGTGTTCAGTCCATCAATCTTGAGTAGAATACGGCAGATGAGTGGAGAAGCAGCTTATAAACCGTATGGCAGGAGAGGTGCAGCAGTCATAGGTAGTGTCACATTTGTTCAATGTGGAAGTAGGTTGTGCCCAAGAATTAGGCAAGCGAAGAATTCCTAAGTATTAAGATCCCAAGAAGTTGCAGTGTCTGACAGGTTTGTAGATGAATGGTTGTAGATGAACGTTTCCTCAATAAAGATACCCAATAGTTGCACATGTGTCTAATTTATCAACATGTCGGTTCTCTGAACCATTCATCTACAAACCTGTCAGACACTGAAAACTTCTTGGATCTTAATACTTAGGAATTCTTCGCTTGCCTAATTCTTGGGCACGACCTACTTCCACATTGAACAAATGTGACACTACCTATGACTGCTGCACCTCTCCTGCCATATGGTTTATAAGCTGCTTCTCCGCTCATCTGCCGTATTCTACTCAAGATTGATGGACTGAACACATCGACTCAAGGTTGAGGGACTGATTACCTCATTCTCCTCCTGTTCTTCAAGTTTCTCCTATGTATGGACTTTGTAGATGAATGGTTCAGAGAACCGACATGTTGATAAATTATGTATGGACTGATGAAGCCTCTGTGTGGCGAAACGTTTCCTCAACAAAGATACCCAAGAGTTGCACATGAGTCTAATTTATCAACATGTCGGTTCTCTGAACCATTCATCTACAAAATTGAGGTCAAGACACATGTGCAACATCTGGATATCTTTATTGTAGACGTTTCGCCATCCAGTGGCTTTATCAATACAAATTCTAGGACATAACTTGAAGACAGTAGAACTATGTACAGAAGATGAGGTAATCAGTCCCTCAACCTAGGAGTAGGTGCGAAGAGCACCATAGTCGTGGAGATTCTGAAGCAGAAGAAAGGATCCTGGCGCTTATATAGTAACGTCAGGTGTAGCAGACGAGGGCATATTCTGTAAAGTAAAAGGACACAAGTGCAACTAATGTGACATTTATTGTGGCAACGTTTCGCTCTCCAGGAGCTTTATCAAGCGAAACGTTGCCACAATAAATGTCACATTAGTTGCACTTGTGTCCTTTTACTTTACATATTGTCGGTAATTCTACCAACTTTATTACAATCTGAGGGCATATTCACTGGTAGGCGGGATTTCCCAGTGGAAGTAGGTCCTTCCCAAAGAGATGGGTTAGTTGTAGTAGTAGTTGTCGTAGCCGTAAAGGTTATGTACATGTCCTCAGGTTGAGGGACTGATTACCTCATCTTCTGTACATAGTTCTACTGTCTTCAAGTTATGTCCTAGAATTTGTATTGATAAAGCCACTGGATGGCGAAACGTCTACAATAAAGATACCCAGATGTTGCACATGTGTCTTAATCTCATCTTGTCGGTATTATATACCATTCGTACACAAAATTGAGGTCAGGCTTATTGGGCGGTAATTTGACGGTAACGCCTTGTCCCTCAAGGTTGAGGGACTGATTACCTCATTCTCCTCCTGTTCTTCAAGTTTCTCCTATGTATGGACTGATGAAGCCACTGTGTGGCGAAACGTTTCCTCAATAAAGATACCCAAGAGTTGCACATGTGTCTAATTTATCAACATGTCGGTTCTATGAACCATTCATCTACAAAGACACCAATCAAACCCAGCCCCTCCCACTCATATATTTGTCCAGTCTCTTCTTAAAGCTACCCAAGGTCCTAGCCTCTATCACCCCACTGGGAAGACTGTTCCACGCATCTACAACTCTGTTAGAAAACCAGTACTTACCTATGTCCTTTCTAAATCTAAATTTATCTAACTTAAATCCATTATTCCTGGTTCTTACCTGGTTCGACACCCTCAGTACTTTATTAATATATCCCTTGTTTATGCCCGTCATCCACTTATACACTTCAATGATATCTCCCCTCATTCTACGCCTCTCCAGAGAGTGTACTTAGCTGTGGTGACGTGTACTTAGCTCAGTGGTGACGTGTACTTAGCTCAGTGGTGACGTGTACTTAGCTCAGTGGTGATGGGTACTTAGCTCAGTGGTGACGTGTACTTTGCTCAGTGGTGACGTGTACTTATCTCAGTGGTGACGTGTACTTAGCTCAGTGGTGACGTGTACTTAGCTCTGTGAAGACCTGTTTGTGTGCTCTCTGTGAATCTGAACCAGGATGCCCTCTCTTGAGCAACTTTACCAGCAGCTGAGAGAAGAGCTCAGAGTTGCTAAGATGGAGATACGGCGATTAACGGAGGAGAACAAGAGGATTCGTAGTAATCCTTCTGTTGTGAGTCCCCAGGTTAAGAGAGGAGCTTGGTCAGTGGCCGGGCAACATGGAACCAAGCTGAAGATCAAGAAAACGTGATGAATGGTTTGAAAAACCGACAAGTTGAAGATTGAGACACTTATGCAGCATATGGGAATCTTTATTCAGGAAACGTTTCGCCACACAGTGGCTTCATCAGTCCAATACAAAGAGGAAGGCGTAAGGAGAGGAGGAGAATGAGGTAATCAGTCCCTCAACCTGGAGTCGATGTGTTCAGTCCATCAATCTTGTAGAATCTCAGTGGCGACGTGTACTTAGCTCAGTGGTGACGTGTACTTAGCTCTGTGAAGGCCTGTTTGTGTGCTCTCTGTGAATCTACAAGATTGATGGACTGAACACATCGACTCCAGGTTGAGGGACTGATTACCTCATTCTCCTCCTCTCCTTACGCCTTCCTCTTTGTATTGGACTGATGAAGCCACTGTGTGGCGAAACGTTTCCTGAATAAAGATTCCCATATGCTGCATAAGTGTCTCAATCTTCATCAAGAAAACGGTTGGAGAGGCAGAAACAACGAGAAACCAGAAGACTACCGTGGAAACTTCCAACCCATTCTCGGTGCTACCTGACGAATGTGAGTGTTCTACTGGGAATGCCACAACGAGCACCAAAGAAGCATTGGCAGACGTGAGTAAGACATCCCTAGAAACCCCAACGAAGACCATCGAGAACGTCTTGACGAATTCTACAAGTGGTGTAATGCTACCTGGCGAATGTGAGTCGACTACTCGGAGCATCACGACGGACGACGCCAAGGAAGGTAAAAACATTGTTGTTGTTGGGGCTGGGATGAAGGATATTGTTAGCCGTCTGGATGACATCATGAGAGATAATGGGAGCAATCCTATTATCTGTCTCAGTGCTGGAGGCAACGATGTTGGCAGACTAGGAGTGAGGACCTGATTACAGGTATAGGTCGCAATAGAGATAATTAGGAGGAAGTGTGGGAAACCTGTCATATGTGGCATTTTGCCAAGGAGAGGAGTTGGAAATGAATGGTTGTCCAGAGCAATTGGGGTCAATTTCTTGGCTGGACAAAAAACTGTAAGGAAAATGCGGTAACATTCATTGACAACTGGGACCTCTTCTATGGCAGAAATGACATGTATGCCAGGGATGGAGTTCACTTATTCTAGGTGTGGGTGGGAGCACTGGCCAACGCAAATGGAGGGAGCTGTTAGGTCTTTAAAAAT
>NC_069439.1:37307808-37359505 GCF_026875155.1 Cherax quadricarinatus | reverse complement strand
TTTTTCCCCCCCTAGACCCCCTTCCCTCCCCTAGTACCCCTTCCCTCCCCAAACCTCCTTCCCTCCTCAGTCCCTCCTTCCTCCCCTAGTCCCTCCTTCCCTCCCCTAGACCCCTTCTTCCCCCTAGTACCCCCTTCCCCCCCCTATCCCTCCTTCACTCCCCCCAGACCTTCCTTTCCCCCCCCCTAGTACCCCCTTTTCCCTAGACCCCTTCCCCCCACTTGTACCTCCTTCCCTCCTCTAGTACCTCCTTCCCTCCCCTAGTACCTCCTTCCCTCCCCTAGTACCTCCTTCCCTCCCCTAGTACCTCCTTCCCTCCCCTAGTACCTCCTTCCCTCCCCTAGTACCTCCTTCCCTCCCCTCGTGCCTCCTTCCCTCCCCTCGTAAAACTTTTCTCTCCCTCGTGCCTCCTTCCCTCCCCTGGTACCTCCCTTCCTCCCCTCGTGCCTTCTTCCCTCCCCTCGTACCTCCCTGCCTCCCCTCGTGCTTCTTCCCTCCCCTCGTACCTCCTTCCCTCCCCTCGTGCCTCCTTCCCTCCCCTCGTGCCTGCTTCCCTCCCCTCGTGCCTGCTTTCCCTCCCCTCGTACCTCCTTCCCCTCCCCTCGTGCTTGCTTCCCCTCCCCTCGTGCCTGCTTTCCCTCCCCTTGTGCCTACTTTCCCTCCCTCGTGCAAGCTTTCCCTCCCTCGTGCCTGCTTCCCCTCCCCTAGTGCCTGCTTTCCCTCCCCTCGTGCCTACTTTCCCTCCCCTCGTGCCTGCTTCCCCTCCCATCGTGCCTGCTTCCCCTCCCCTCGTGTCTACTTTCCCTCCCCTCGTGCCTACTTTCCCTCGTGCCAACACATCACAAACAGTTAATGACATCCTCCCGTTTTTCTGTGGCTGGCACTGGTGTGTGGGGGAGACCCGGTCTTGAAGAGTCAGCAGGGGTCACCGCTCCCCACACATATGTTTTTACTGGCTCTGATGACTTCATCAACCTTATTATTGCATATATTTCACACACACACACACACACACACACACACACACACTGCCATAGTGAAGAGCTCTGTTCCGCAAGGCACAGTACTCGCCCCCATCTTATTCCTTATCCTCATATCAGACATAGACAGAGATATACACCACAGCACTGTATCATCCTTTGCGGATGATACTAGGATCTGCATGAGGCTGTTATCTGCTGAGGACGCGGTTAACCTCCAAGAAGATATAAACAAAGTTTTCCAGTGGGCAACGGTAAACAATATGATGTTCAATGAGGACAAATTTCAACTACTCCGTTATGGAAAACTGGAGGAGATAATAACTAGAACAGAGTATACTACTGACTCCGGCCATACAATAGAGCGGAAAAATAATGTAAGGGACCTGGGAGTAGTAATGTCTGAGGATCTCACTTTCAAGGATCACAACAGTGCCACGATCACAAGTGCAAAGAAAATGATAGGATGGATAATGAGAACGTTTAAAACGAGAGATGCCAAGCCAATGATGATCCTTCTCAAATCACTTGTTCTCTCTAGGCTGGAATACTGCTGTACATTAACATCTCCATTCAAAGCAGGTGAAATCGAAGATCTAGAGAGTGTACAGAGATCCTTTACTGCGCGTATAAGTTCTGTCAAGCACCTTAACTACTGGGAACGCTTGGAAGCACTTGACTTGTACTCGTTGGAACGCAGGAGGGAGAGATATATCATAATCTACACTTGGAAAATCCTGGAAGGAATGGTCCCAAATCTGCACACAGAAATCACTCCCTACGAAAGTAAAAGACTGTGCAGGCGATGCAAAATGCCCCCAATAAAAAGTAGGGGCGCCATTGGTACACTAAGGGAAAACACAATAAGTGTCCGGGGCCCAAGACTGTTCAACAGCCTCCCATCAAGCATTAGGGGAATTGCCAATAAACCCCTGGCTGCCTTCAAGAGAGAGTTTGACAGATACCTAAAGTCAGTGCCGGATCAGCCGGGCTGTGGTTCGTACGTTGGACTGCGTGCGGCCAGCAGTAACAGCCTGGTTAATCAGGCCATGATCCACCAGGAGAATTGGTCGTCGACCGGGCCGCGGGGGCGTTGATCCCCGGAGTAACCTTCAGGTAGACTCCAGGTAAGCACGTCAAGAAACTAGAGAAAGTGCAAAGGTTAGCGACAACGTTATTTCCAGAGCTAAGGGGAATGTCCTACGAAGAAAGGTTAAGGGAAATCGGCCTGACGACACTGGAGGACTGGACGGTTAGAGGAGACATGATAACGACATACAAAATACTGCGTGGAATAGACAAGGTGGACAGAGACGGGATGTTCCAGAGATGGGACACAGAAACAAGGGGTCACAATTGGAAGCTGAAGACTCAGATGATTCAAAGGGATGTTAGGAAGTATTTCTTCAGTCATAGAGTAGTTAGGAAGTGGAATAGTCTGGCAAGCGATGTAGTGGAGGCAGGAACTATACATAGTTTTAAGACGAGGTATGATAAAGCTCATGGAGCAGGGGGAGAGAGGACCTTGTAGCACTCAGTGAAGAGGCGGGGCCAGGAGCTGAGTCTCGACCCCTGCAACCACAATTAGGTGAGTACAATTACGTGAGTACAATTAGGTGAGAACACACACACACACACATATATAATATATATATATACGTATATATATATACATACATAAATATATATATATATATATATATATATTATATATAATATATATATTATATATATATATTATATATATATATTATATAATATACATACATATATATATATATATATATATATATATATATATATATATTATATATATATATATATATATATATATAATATATATATATATATATATATATAATATATATATATATATATGCAAAACAACCACTCTGAAAGAATAGAGAAATTCCAAGCGCTTTCGTGACTACTCACATTATCAAGGAACTATGGAAGTAAAGCATCCAAGGAAGCTATATAAGGAGTCTGGCCAACACCTCACTATCAGATCCCACAACGGTTAAACACCTGACGCGCGCCGACCCAACTGTGAGTAGTCACGAAAGCGCTTGGAATTTCTCTATTCTTTCAGAGTGGTTGTTTTGCATATATATATATATATATATATATATATATATATAATATATATATATATATATATATATATATATATATATTTATATATATATATATATATATATATATATATAATATATATATATATATATATATATATATTTATATATATATGAAAAATTACGATCCCAATTATCATGTAAATTTTTAACTTATCATGATTATTATTATTATTATTATTATTATTATTATTATTATTATTATTATTATTATTTATTATTATATTATTAATATTATTATTGTTATTATTATTTTGTTATTATTATTATTGTTATTATTATTATTATTATTATTATTATATTAAGCCCCAGACACCTATGGGTCTATCACTGCTTGAATACTGATCAATTAGGCTATTAGTGTTTTGTCTCTGTCTTCCTGAACCCTAAGGAATGAACAGGTGTGTGTTCCTAGGGTGCCAGGTGTGTGTTAGGGTGCTAGGTGTGTGCTAGGGTACCAGGTGTGTGCTAAGGTACCAGGTGTGTGCTAGGGTGCCAGTTGTGTGCTAGGGTACCAGGTGTGTGCTAGGGTGCCAGTTGTGTGCTAGGGTACCAGATATGTGCTAGGGTACCAGGTGTGTGCTAGGGTACCACGTGTGTGCTAGGGTACCAGATATGTGCTAGAGTACCAGGTGTGTGCTAGGGTACCAGGTGTGTGCTAGGGTACCAGGTGTGTGCTAAGGTACCAGGTGTGTGCTAGGATGCCAGTTGTGTGCTAGGGTACCAGATATGTGCTAGGGTACCAGGTGTGTGCTAGGTACCAGGTGTGTGCTAGGGTCCAGTGTGTGCTAGGGTACCAGGTGTGTGCTAGGGTACCAGGTGTGTGCTAAGGTACCAGGTGTGTGCTAGGGTACCAGGTGTGTGCTAGGGTACCAGGTGTGTGCTAGGGTACCAGGTATGTGCTAGGGTACCAGGTGTGTGCTAGGGTACCAGGTGTGTGCTAGGGTACCAGGTGTGTGCTAGGGTACCAGGTGGTGTGCCAATTGGTATGCCAGATGTGTGCTAGGGTACCAGTATTGCCTAGGGTACAGTGCCCTGTGATGTGCTAGGGTTACCAGGTGTGTGCTAAGATACCAGTGTGTCTAGGGTACCAGGTGTGTGCTAGGTACCAGGTTGTTCTAGGTGCCAGTTGTGGCTAGGGTACCAGGTGTGTGCTAGGGTACCTAGATATGCAGGTATCAGGAGTGAGGTACACTGGTGTGTGCCCATACTGGGGTCCTAGGATCATACCCACTAGTTGTGCTAAGTACAGTTGATAGGTACAGTGTGGTGATAGAGTGCTAGATGTGTGCTAGGGTGCCAGATATGTGCTAGGGTACAGGTTGTGCTAGGTGCCATGTGTGTATTAGGGTGCCAGGTGTATGGACCTGATCTGCAGCACGTATACAAGCAGTGACGTCACTTCCACCTACACGTCTGGGGCACTTCTAGTGTATGTGTGTGTGTGTGTGTGTGTGTGTGTGTGTGTGTGTGTGTGGTGTGTGTGTTGTATATTGTGTGTGTGTGTGTGTGGTGTGTGTGTGTATGTGTGTTGTTGTTGTGCTACGTGTGTTGTGGTGTGGTGTGTGTGTGTGTGTGTGTGTGGTGTGTGTGTGTATGTGTGTGTGTGTGGTGTGTGTGTGTGTGTTGTGTGTGTGTGTGTGTGTGTGTGTGTGTGTTGTGTATGTGTGGTGTGTGTGTGTGTGTTGTGAGTGTGTGTTGTGTGTGTGTGTGTGTGTGTGGTGTGTGTTATGTGTGTATGTGTGTGTGTGTGTGTGTGTGTGTGTGTTGTGTGTGTGTGTGTGTGTGTGTGTGTGTGTGTGTGTGTGTGTGTGTGAATGGATGAGAGAGAGAGAGAGGGAATAGTCATATCAGAGAAGCCTTTTTAAATTTCGATGTTTCACCTAATTTTGGGTGAAACATCGTACTAAAGGGTATCCCTGCTACCAGGGTCTTTATTTCCACGATGTACCTGAGCTGAGGGATCCCTCCCATCCTCAATAGAATATATCACTCTCAGTCCACGCGTCTTCAGGCAATGAACACTGAACACGTAGAGTGATTACGGAACAAATTAATATCTTTGTCTGAAAAATGGCAGATGAAGTTCACTGTGGATAAGTGTAAGGTTCTTGGTAATGAAAATAACCCTCGAAGCTATAAATTGAGTGAAGTAGAGCTTGATCATACAGAATGTGAAAAAGACTTGGGAGTCATGGTAAGCAGAAATCTAAAGCCAAGACAGCAGTGCCTTAGTGTGCGCAACAAGGCTAACCGATTACTTGGATTTATCTCAAGAAGTATAAGTAACAGAAGTCCAAAAGTTATTTTACAACTGTATACATCACTAGTGAGGCCTCATTTAGATTATGCTGCTCAGTTTTGGTCTCCTTACTACAGGATGGATGTAGACTCATTAGAGAACATACAGAGAAGAATGACTGTCAGACACTGCAACACAAGGGTATCTTGGTACAGACCTGCAATCAACTTCGACAACCTCTACTAGTGAGAACGGCTGGATTTGAGAGGGACCTGACCTCCCAACATCTGCGTTCTTACCTCTTCTAGTGACCTACGTCTCACCTCCTGGCGCTATATAAGGCTCCATCCTGTCACTTCATCTCCATATTGTTTCATACAATGGAACGATGCTCTTCTCCAGACTGAGGGACTGACCACCCCAAACTTTAAGGGTGATGGACTGATTACATCGTCTTCATGTATCTTCTGCTTCTATCAACTTTTCTGTACTCGACTGAAGAAGCCTACTGTGTAGGCGAAACGTTTCGAAATAAAGATACCTAACTGTTGCATATGTGTCTCACCTAACAACCTGTCGGTATTTTATACCATTTTAATGTTCAATAATTCTCTACTTACTTGGTGAAGGATAATACAAGTCAAAAGTTTTTCTGCTGTGTTTATTTTGCTCCCTTTACACCCAGGATAACAGGCATTTAGATTCCTGGGTTGTAATAAGGGGAGATATTATTGAAGTGTATAAGTGGATGATGGGCATAAACAAAGGAGATATTAATAAAGTACTGAGGGTGTCGAACCAGAGAAGAACCAGGAATAATGGATTTAAGTTGGATAAATTTAGAGTTAGAAAGGACATGGCTAAGTACTGGCTTTCGAACAGAGTTATGGATGCGTGAAACTGTCTTCCGAGTAGGGTGCTTTAACATCAAAATGGTATACCTACGACAGGTTGCAGTAAACACATGGCATCAGTTGGCAACACTTCTATTCGAAAAGTTTCGCCTACACAGTGGCTTCTTCAGTCGAATACCAAGAAGGCAGAACAGTAGAGATTGAAACGAGTGTAACAGTCATCACCTTGAAGTCTAGAATTGCGTATCATCCCCACTGGAAAGTTCGTTCCATAGTCAGGGAACTATTGAAGATCAACGACGTGCGAAACTTAAATACTGTCGAGGAGAGGTGCAGAGTAGTAGTATGAACTCAGGTCTCTCTTAGATCCAACAATCTCACTTGAAAAGTTTTTCTGTACCAAGATGCATTGTTGCAGTGTCTGACAAGAGAAGCATCAAAATGGTAACAAACGACAGGTTGTTAGGTAACACTCAGGCAACAGTTTTAGGCAACTGCCTTCTTTCTGTATTCGACTGAAGAAGCCTACTGTGTAGGCGAAACGTTTCGAAATAAAGTTGCCTAACTGTTGCCTATGTGTCTTACCTACCAACCAGGGTGCTTTAAAAAGAGATTGGACACATATATGAGTGGGAGGGGCTGGGTTTGATTAGTGTCGTGGTACGGGAGTAAATTCTTGGGCAGTTATGGGCAGGGATGGTTTTGATAAGGACTTGCCTTGTGTGGTCCAATAGGCCTTCTGCAGTGTTCCTCCATTCTTATGTTCTTGTGTAACACAATGTGCTTACACTGAACAAGTACCAATAAGGCGATAAATACTTATAACAATAATAAAGTTAGATTACTGATGTTAAACGCATTAGCTCTACAATAGGCGAGGCACAATGAAGCCAAATCTTGAACACAATGGGCAGTCAAGAGCTTAAACAAACAGTCATTGCTTGAGGCAAATCATCGCTACTTAACCATGGAGTATTGAGAGGATCTCTCCTGACCCCCACCCATCACCTCTCATATTACACTTCTAAGTGGACCTACACCTCTCTTTGCCAATTCCTCGATGATTCAACAGACATATATCAACATTACTGAAGCAGGCAGCGCCATTTCGCCCAGTTTTGCAACCCAAATGACCGATAAATATTGAAAAATTAGTCTTTGATATAGGAAGATAGGAGGGTACTTAGGGGTCTTCCAAGAGCCTTCAAATGACCCCTACTTCTGCATGATTATCAATATTGCAAGATGTATGTACGTCACTTGGGAGTGAAGCCCCGAGTGCGCTTAGTTATCTGCCTTGTAGATTATCACTGTTATATTTCTCTTAATATTTCGTCACTGCCAGGAAAACAGTATCATGGTCTGATTTGTGAAAGTGACTTTAACTGAGAGATGACAGTGAGGTAATGATTTCTAGAGCAGTGGTTGTAGGTAGTGGCGGTGGTGGTGGTGGTGGTGGTGACTACCAGTGTTAGCTCAAGGATTTGTAGAGTAGTGGTGGTGATGCACCGATCCATAGAAGTGACAATGGTGCAGTGATTTATAGAGCAGTGGCGGTGGTGACCAATGGACCCTTCTATTTTGTTCACTCCAAATTTCCTTCATAACTCTCATGGGTATTAAATAACCCTTCACTAGACACGGGGACACACCCTTTACATATGATCCAGTCTTCAAGACACGTAAGGAATTACTGAACAGAAGCCCCACAGAGCTTCTTTTTTCAAAGCTAGATTACCATTATTTCAATTATTTTAATATATACGTAAAATAAGAGGTACAAGGGGTGAATAATAGGATATATACCTGTGGACTGGGTGGGGGACAAGCCTCATACTACCGGCCATCCACTTAATGTGCGCCCCCCGAGGTCTGGCTGGCAAAGCTCTCCCTTTACTCACGGAGGCCCCGGGTTAGATTCCCGGCGGGGTGGGAACATTTCGACGCCTTTCCTTACACTTGTTGTCCTGTGCAAGAAAGGTATAAAATACCGACAATATGAAAGTTAAGACACATGTGCAACATCTGGATATCTTTATTGTAGACGTTTCGCCATCCAGTGGTTTTATCAATACAGATTCTTGGACATAATTAGAAGACAGTGACTATGCCCTCGTCTGCTACGCGTCCCTATCCACTGACGTCTATATAACCTCCAGTCTTCTTGCTTTTGCTCCAGATCCACCACCACCACGATGCTGTGAACACTAACTCCAAGGCCGAGGGACTGATTACCTCATCTTTTGTATATATTCTACTGTCTTCTAATTATGTCCTAGAATCTGTATTGATAAAGCCACTGGATGGCGAAACGTCTACTATAAAGATATCCAGATGTTGCACATGTGTCTTAACTTTCACCTGTTGTCCTGTTCACCTAGCAGCAAATAGGTACCTGGGTGTTAGTCGATTGGTGTGGGTCGCATCCTGGGGGACAAGATTAAGGACCACAATGGAAATAAGTTAGACAGTCCTCGATGACGCACTGACTTTCTTGGGTTATCCTGGGTGGCTAATCTTATCTTGTCTTATCTCTTAGAAATCTGTGTAGTGTGTCTCTCTCTCTCTTTCTCTCTGGGGACGAGAAATCTTCGATTTTATCTAGGGAGATGATAACTGACGGAGACACTGGCACGCCGTTACAATCTCTGGTTGTTGTACTTCCCACTACCACAGCCAGACTGATTCCCATATATACAGGACTTCAACTTTTTGTAAATTGTACTTCGCATTATCCCAGTACGGTACCAGATAGTTCACTGTCTTTGTAAATCCCATCAGACCGTCTTACAAGACAGAACTACGACCCCGTTTTCCATGGCTGAAGGTCTACTGTCTCCCGTCTATCACAAGCCCAGCTGGTTGCTGATATCTAAATGCAAGAGACGTCTGTTTTCAGCACTCAGTGCACATATATAACAGATACCTTTCTCTGAACACTCCAAGTAGATTTATTAACTTACATCAGTGACATGCTACTACACAGAAAGCCCCTTGTTATGCTGAGCATTCCAGGCAAATTAGGTCAGTTTTGCCCCCAGGATGCCACCCCACACCAGTCCACTAACACCCAGGTACCCATTTTACTGATGGGTGAACATAGCCAACCGATGTAAAGAAACACGCCCAATATTTCTACCCTCGCCGGGAGTCGAATCCAGACCCTCGTCGTGTGAAGCGAGGGTCAACGCCCCCCGGAGCCCGGTCCATGACCAGGCCTGTAGTAAGAGACGACAGCTCTCTCCTCGTCTCTCTGGTTCCGTGAGTGTACACACTTGTAGTACCACTAACTCAGTAATTAATGAGAGGTTCCACCTTCCTGGCAGGAAGAACTTTAACATCCCTGCCCCTGATGCTGGTCAGGGGCTCTGATGCTGGTCAGGGGCTCTGATGCTGGTCAGGGGCTTCTGATGCTGGTCAGGGGCTCTGATGCTGGTCAGGGGCTCTGATGCTGGTCAGGGGCTCTGATGCTGGTCAGGGGTTCTGATGCTGGTCAGGGGTTCTGATGCTGGTCAGGGGCTCTGATGCTGGTCAGGGGCTCTGATGCTGGTCAGGGGCTCTGATGCTGGTCAGGGGCTCTGATGCTGGTCAGGGGCTCTGATGCTGGTCAGGGGCTCTGATGCTGGTCAGGGGCTCTGATGCTGGTCAGGGGCTCTTGATGTAAGTCAGGGGTTCTCAACCTGCGGTCCTAGGGCCGCATATGGCCCTTCTAGCACATGGATGCGGCCCTCACATGAAACATAAATTCACTCTCATGAAGGTTCACACCTCACAATGTCAACAATGACACATTATTATTATTATTATTATTATTATTATTATTATTATTATTATTATTATTATTATTATTATTATTATTATTATTATTATTATTATTTATTAAAATTACAAAAAATACAAAACGCGGCCATCCTTTACATATGGTTCTTCAGGTTGGCCCTTTTATACTTAAAGGTCGTGAAGTAATGATTTAAGGAATTGTACGTGTTCCAATTCCTTGATTTAGGCCTGAATGCCTTCCATTCCCCCGGCGCTGTATAACCCCTACGGGTTCAGCGTTTCCCCATGAATGTAACAATTTCTGTCGACACTGTGTGTGTGTGTGTGTGTGTGTGTGTGTGTGTGTGTGTGTGGTGTGTGACTCAACAATCAATATTTGCACCAATAACTCATTACAGTTGTGACCGGGTGTGGAAGTGTGAATTGCTCATTACTCTATAATTTGTTCATGATTGTAGCCAAAGTATAAACGTAAGTAACCATTCTACAGAATTCATTACCTTTGTAACTTGTGAGCTCATTACCTTTGTACCTAGTTCAGCTATCAAAACTTTGGGGGCCCAGTCCCTGGACCCATTACGTACCTCTGTAATCTGTAAATACCTTTGTAACTTGTCATGATTGTGACCAGACTTACCTGGAGTTCATTACCTTTGTAAATTGTGAGTTCATTACCTTTGTAAATTGTGAGTTCATTACCTTTGTAAATTGTGAGTTCATTACCTTTGTAAATTGTGAGTTCATTACCTTTGTAAATTGTGAGTTCATTACCTCTGTAACTTGCTCAGCTATCAAAACTTTGGAGTCCAGTCCCTGGACCAATTATGTACCTCTGTAATCTTTTGACTACCGCCCACAGGATGGGTATGGGGTGCATAATAAACATATTAAACTAAATTAAACTAACACTGTGACTCTCTTTTTCCGACTTTGAGTTTTATTCCGTCTTTGTTCTCGTTTCCTTTTTATTAGTGTGTGTCTGTCTTGTCAAGTCCTCTGAGAATCTTCTATGTAGTAATCATGACTCCTCTAGTTCTCATCTTACTCTAGTTCTGAAATTGTTTGCTCAGGGGTTGTATGATGGCGCTGCATATTCGTGTGAGTGTGTGTGTGTGTGTGTGTGTGTGTGTGTGTGTGTGTGTGTGTGTGTGTGTGTGTGTGTGTGTGTGTGTGTGTGTGTGTGTGTGTACTCACCTATTTGTACTCACCTATTTGTGTTTGCAGGGGTCGAGTCACAGCTCCTGGCCCCGCCTCTTCGCTGAATGCTACTAGGTCCTCTCTCTCCCTGCCCCATGAGCTCTATCATACCTCGCCTTAAAACTATGTATGGTTCCTGCCTCCACCACATCACTTTCTAGGCTATTCCATGGCCTGACTACTCTATGACTGAAGAAATACTTCCTAACATCCCTTTGATTCATCTGAGTCTTCAACTTCCAATTGTGACCTCTTGTGTCTGTGTCCCATCTCTGGAACATCCCGTCTTTGTCCACCTCGTCTATTCCGCGCAGTATTTTATATGTCGTTATCATGTCTCCCCTGATCCTCCTGGCCTCCAGTGTCGTCAGGCCGATTTCCCTCAACCTTTCTTCGTAGGACAATCCCCGTAGCTCTGGGACTAGTCTTGTTGCAAACCTTTGCACTTTCTCTAATTTCTTGACGTGCTTGACTAGGTGTGGATTCCAAACTGGTGCTGCATACTCCGTATGGGCCTGACGTAGATGGTATACAGTCTTAAACGAATCCTTTACTGAGGTATCGGAACGCTATCCGTAGGTTTGCCAGGCGCCCGTATGCTGCAGCAGTTATCTGATTGATGTGCGCCTCAGGAGATATGTTCGGTGTTATACTCACCCCCAGATCTTTTTCCTTGAGTGAGGTTTGCAATCTTTGGCCATCTAAACTATATTGTGTGTGCGGCCTTCTTTGCCCTTCCCCAATCTTCATGACTTTGCATTTGGCAGGGTTAAATTCAAGGAGCCAGTTGCTGGACCAGGCTTGTAGCCTGTCCAGGTCTCTTTGTAGTCCTGCCTGATCCTCGTCCGATTTGATTCTTCTCATTAACTTCACATCATTTGCAAACAAGGACACTTCTGAGTCTATCCCTTCCGTTATGTCGTTCACTTATACCAAGAACAGCACAGGTCCTAGGACTGACCCCTGTGGAACCCCGCTTGTCACAGGCGCCCACTCTGACACCTCGTCGCGTACCATGACTCGTTGTTGCCTCCCTGTCAGATATTCTCTGATCCATTGCATTGCCTTTCCTGTTATGTGTGCCTGGTCCTCTAGCTTTTGCAGTACCCTCTTGTGAGGAACTGTGTCGAAGGCCTTCTTGCAGTCCAAAAATACGCAGTCGATCCACCCCTCTCTCTCTTGTCTTACTTCTGTCACCTTGTCATAAAACTCTAGTAGGTTTGTGACAGGATTTTCCTTCCCTGAAACCGTGCTGGTTGTCAATTATACACTTGTTCCTTTCCAGGTGCCCCACCACTCTCCTCCTGATGATCTTCTCCATGACCTTGCATACTATACACGTTAGTGATACAGGTCTAGTTTAGTGCCTCATGTCTGTCTCCCTTTTTAAAAATTGGGACTACATTTGCCATTTTCCATACCTCAGGGAGTTGCCCAGTTTCAAATGATGTGTTGAAGATCTTTGTTAATGGCTCACACAATATCTCTGCTCCCTCTTTAAGGACCCATGGAGAGATGTTGTCTGGTCCCACCGCCTTTGAGGTGTCAAGTTCGCATAGCAGCTTCTTCACCTCCTCCTTGGTTATATGTACCTCATCTAGCACTTGCTGGTGTGCCCCCTGTTCTGATTTCTTGGAGTCCTACTGGTTTCCACTGTAAATACCTCTTTAAATCTTGTGTTGAGCTCCTGACATACCTCTCGGTCGTTTCTTGTGAATTCCCCATCACCCTTCCTCAGTCTGATTACCTGGTCCTTGACTGTTGTTTTCCTCCTGATGTGGCTGTACAACAGCTTCGGGTCAGTCTTTACTTTTGATGCTATGTCATTTTCATATTGTCTCTGAGCCTCCCTTCTTATCTGTGCATATTCGTTTCTGGCTCTTCGGCTGATTTCTTTATTTTCCTGAGTTCTCTGTCTTCTGTACCTTCTCCATTCACTAGTACACCTAGTTTTTGCCTCCTACACCTTTGGGTGAACCAAGGACTCGTTCTGTTCTTCCCATTATTTCTGTTTCCCTTGGGAACAAACCTCTCCTCTGCCTCCTTGCATTTTGTTGCTACATAGTCCATCATTTCTTGTACTGGTTTTCCTGTCAGTTCCTCTCCCACTGAATGTCTTGAAGGAAGTTCCTCATGCCTGAGTAGTTCCCCCTTTTGTAGTTTGGTTTTTTCCCAGCCTATTCCTGCTACTCTCTCCACTTGGAGCTCAACTATGTAGTCGAAGCACAGAACCACATGATCACTAGCTCCCAGGGGCCTTTCATACATGATACCCTCGATGTCCGAACTACTCATGGTGAATACAAGGTCCAACCTTGCTGGTTCATCCTCTCCTCTCTCTCTGGTAGTGTCTCTAACATGTTGATGCATGAGGTTCTCCAGTACCACATCCATCATCTTGGCTCTCCATGTTTCGGGACCCCCATGGGGCTCCAGGTTTTCCCAGTCAATATCCTTGTGATTGAAATCACCCATAACTAGTAACTTTGCTCCCCCCATGTGTGCTCTCCTGGCCACCTCGGCTAGTGTGTCGATCATTGCTCTGTTGCTCTCATCGTATTCTTCTCTTGGCCTCCTGCAGTTCTGTGGTGGGTTGTACATTACTGCAATTATCACCTTATGTCCCTCAGACTGGATTGTTCCTACTAAGTAGTCCCTTTCGCCCATGCCATCCATTCCTTCCATTTTCTCAAAACCCCACTGGTTTTTAATGAGCAGTGCAACTCCTCCTCCCCTCTCCTCCCTCTGTCTTTCCTGAGGATTTGATATCCGGATGGAAAGATTGAATCTGTTATTATTCTGGTGAGTTTTGTTTCTGTGAGTGCTATTATGTCTGGGGATGTCTCTTTGATTCTTTCGTGCCACTCCTCATACTTGTTTGTTATTCCATCTGCATTTGTATACCACACCTTCAACTTCTTTTCTAAGACTGTGGTCTGGGAGGTATATTGGGGTTGTGGAAATGGGAGACCTGGTAAGGAACTATGGGTTGTTGCTGTGGGGGTGGAGTTTGTAATGTAGTGGGTGGGGGCACTGGATGTGGCATGGGTGTTTTGATTTAGAGTGTTTGGTTGCACTGGGGTTGACCTGGTTGGGAGGCTTCTATAGGAAGTTGTGAGGGAGGCTGTATTTGATCTTCTTCCTGGGTCTGGGATCTCCTGTCTGTCTTCTCCATCCCCTCTCTTTCCTCCTTTCGCCTTTGTACCATCTCTCTCAGTTTCTTCCTTTCTTCTTGTGTTCTGTCGCGGTCGAGATACACCTTCCTGTATGCAGTCATGTCCCTTAATTGTGCTTTCTCCTGCAGGATCCTGGTCCGAGTCGCTTCTGCCTTGAAGGTCACTCTCACTGGCCGGGTTCTTTTTTTTACAAACCCCCTATTCTCCGAAAATTTTCCAGCTGGGTCATATCGTCTTCTCCTATTGCTTTCATGATGCTTTCAATTGCTTTTTTTTTCCCTTGTTTTCTTGCTTCATATGTTTCCCCTTCGACTTCCTGGAGCCCATACACAAAGACTGACCTCACCCTTTCGTTCTCCCACTGCATATCCCTGTGTATCCCCTCATTTAATTTGGTTTCCTCCACTGCAGCTTTCCTTTCATCAGTTTCACTGGCTAATGTACTTGGGCTCAGTGGCCTGTCATTTTCCCTTCTCGGCTTTCCTTGGGCACTGTTGTTGTCTGTTAGGGCCTCCACATAAAGCTTAGCTCTTTCATTTGCTACAGTCTCCTCTGATAGAGCATCTCCACGCAGTTGTGCCCCTTCTTTCCCTACAGTCCCCTTATTTGTGGCTGAGGTAGCAGTCTCTGTTGTCAATCCCAAAATGTTCTTTAGTTCTTTAGGCTGTTTCAGATTTTTCAATTCCTCTTCTAAACTCTGTATCCTAGCTTCTGCTGCTTTGACATGCACCTCCCACTTCCTGCTTTCCATATCTATCCTCTCTTCCATTCTCATGCTAAGTTCTTCTAGTTTCTTTTCCCATTCATGATCCCTTTTTATGAGCTCTGCTGCCCAATCTTCCTTTGCATTTTCCTCCTCCTGTCCCTTGGTTTTTCTTGTTGCTCTCTGGCAACCCATTTTTGTTTTATCCTGATTGCCTCAGAGTGGGAAACCTATGTAGTTCTGTATATTAGGTTAGTAGTGTGTATGTCAGAGTGTGGGGGGGGGAAGTAGTGGAGGAACTGTGGCTATGTTGGAGCTGAGTGGGGAGGGGTGGGGAGGGTGATCGAGGGAGGGGAGGGATCAGGGGAAGTAGTGAGATGTCGGTGGTGAGGGGGGGAGTGTATGTGTGTCTGGATGTGTACTCACCTATTTGTACTCACCTATTTGTGGTTGCAGGGGTCGAGTCACAGCTCCTGGCCCCGCCTCTTCGCTGATTGCTACTAGGTCCTCTCTCTCCCTGCCCCATGAGCTCTATCATACCTCGCCTTAAAACTATGTATGGTTCCTGCCTCCACCACATCACTTTCTAGGCTATTCCATGGCCTGACTACTCTATGACTGAAGAAATACTTCCTAACATCCCTTTGATTCATCTGAGTCTTCAACTTCCAATTGTGACCTCTTGTGTCTGTGTCCCATCTCTGGAACATCCCGTCTTTGTCCACCTCGTCTATTCCGCACAGTATTTTATATGTCGTTATCATGTCTCCCCTGACCCTCCTGGCCTCCAGTGTCGTCAGGCCGATTTCCTCAACCTTTCTTCATAGGACAATCCCCATAGCTCTGGGACTAGTCTTGTTGCAAACCTTTGCATTTTCTCTAATTTCTTGACGTGCTTGACTAGGTGTGGATTCCAAACTGGTGCTGCATACTCCAGTATGGGCCTGACGTAGATGGTGTACAGAGTCTTAAACGAATCCTTACTGAGGTATCGGAACGCTATCCGTAGGTTTGCCAGGCGCCCGTATGCTGCAGCAGTTATCTGATTGATGTGCGCCTCAGGAGATATGCTCGGTGTTATACTCACCCCCAGATCTTTTTCCTTGAGTGAGGTTTGCAGTCTTTGGCCATCTAAACTATATTGTGTCTGCGGTCTTCTTTGCCCTTCCCCAATCTTCATGACTTTGCATTTGGCAGGGTTAAATTCAAGGAGCCAGTTGCTGGACCAGACTTGTAGCCTGTCCAGATCTCTTTGTAGTCCGGCCTGATCCTCGTCCGATTCGATTCTTCTCATTAACTTCACATCGTCTGCAAACAAGGACACTTCTGAGTCTATCCCTTCTGTTATGTTGTGTGTGGAATTATGTGTGGGTTTATTATGTACTGAAAGGTAGGTGGCTTGTGCATTTAAGGTAAGTCTCAGTGGTCCTTGGCTGCCCACACCTTCTTGTGACCTGACCCCCAACCTCCTGGGACTTACCGGCGCTTACTTACAGTGTGTGTTGCGTGTGTGTGTGTGTGTGTGTGTGTGTGTACTCACCTATTTGTACTCACCTATTTGTGGTTGCAGGGGTCGAGTCCTAGCTCCTGGCCCCGCCTCTTCACCGGTTGCTACTAGACCCTCTCTCCCCCGCTCCATGAGCTTTATCAAACCTCGTCTTAAAACTGTGTATGGTTCCTGCCTCCACTACGTCATTTTCTAGGCTATTCCACTGCCTTACAACTCTATGACTGAAGAAATACTTCCTACTATCTCTCTGACTCATTTGTGTCTTCAACTTCCAATTGTGGCTCTTGTTTCTGTGTCCCCTCCCTGGAACATCCTGTCCTTGTCCACCTTGTCTATTCCACGCAGTATTTTATATGTCGTTATCATGTCTCCCCTGACCCTCCTGTCCTCCAGTGTCGTCAGGCCGATTTCCCTTAATCTTTCTTCATAGGACATTCCCCTTAGCTCTGGAACTAACCTTGTTGCAAAACCTTTGTACTTTTCTCTAGTTTCTTGACGTGCTTTATCAAGTGCGGGTTCCAAACAGGTGCTGCATACTCCAGTATGGGCCTGACATACACGGTGTACAGTGTCTTGAATGATTCCTTACTAAGGTGTCGGAATGCTGTTCTCAGGTTTGCCAGGTGCCCATATGCTGCAGCAGTTATCTGATTGATGTGTGCTTCCGGAGACATGCTCGGTGTTATACTCACCCCAAGATCTTTCTCCTTGAGTGAGGTTTGCAGTCTTTGGCCACCTAGCCTATACTCTGTCTGTGGTCTTCTGTGCCCTTCCCCTATCTTCATGACTTTGCATTTGGCAGGATTAAATTCGAGAAGCCATTTGCTGGACCAGGTGTCCAGTCTGTCCAGGTCTCTTTGAAGTCCTGCCTGGTCCTCATCAGATTTAATTCTCCTCATTAACTTCACATCATCTGCAAACAGGGACACTTCTGAGTCTAACCCTTCAATCATGTCGTTCACATATACCAAAAATAGCACTGGTCCTAGGACCGACCCCTGTGGGACCCCGTCGTCACAGGTGTGTGTGTGTGTGTGTGTGTGTATGTGTGTATGGGTGGGTGTGTGTGGGTGTGTGTGTGTGTGTGTGTGTGTGTGTGTGTGTGTGTGTGTGTGTGTGTGTGTGTGTGTGTGTGTTTGTTGTGTGTGTGTGTTTGTGTATGTGTGTGTATATGTGTGTGTATATGTGTGTGTGTGTGTGTGTGTGTGTGTGTGTGTGTGTGTGTGTGTGCGTGCGTGTACTCACCTAGTTGTACTCACCTAGTTGAGGTTGCAGGGGTCGAGTCCAAGCTCCTGACCCCGCCTCTTCACTGGTCGCTACTAGGTCACTCTCCCTGAACCATGAGCTTTATCGTACCTCTGCTTAAGCTATGTATGGATCCTGCCTCCACTACATCGCTTCCCAAACTATTCCACTTCCTGACCACTCTGTGGCTGAAGAAATACTTCCTAACATCCCTTTGATTCATCTGTGTCTTCAGCTTCCAACTGTGTCCCCGTGTTGCTGTGTCCAGTCTCTGGAACATCCTGTCTTTGTCCACCTTGTCAATTCCTCTCAGTATTTTGTAAGTCGTTATCATGTCCCCCCTATCTCTCCTGTCCTCCAGTGCCGTCAGGTTGATTTCCCTTAACCTCTCCTCATAGGACATACCTCTTAACTCTGGGACCAGTCTTGTTGCAAACCTTTGCACTTTCTCTAGTTTCTTTACATGCTTGGCTAGGTGTGGGTTCCAAACTGGTGCCGCATACTCCAATATGGGCCTAACGTGCACGGTGTACAGATGTCGGAATGCTGTTCTGAGGTTTGCCAGTCGCCCATATGCTGCAGCAGTTATTTGGTTGATGTGCGCTTCAGGAGATGTGCCTGGTGTTATACTCACCCCAAGATCTTTTTCCTTGAGTGATGTTTGTAGTCTCTAGCCCCCTAGACTGTACTCCGTCTGCGGTCTTCTTTGCCCTTCCCCAATCTTCATGACTTTGCACTTGGTGGGATTGAACTCCAGGAGCCAGTTGCTGGACCAGGTCTGCAGCCTATCCAGATCCCTTTGTAGTTCTGCCTGGTCTTCGATCGACTGAACTCTTCTCATCAACTTCACGTCATCTGCAAACAGGGACACCTCAGAGTCTATTCCTTCCGTCATGTCGTTCACAAATACCAGAAACAGCACTGGTCCTAGGACTGACCCCTGTGGGACCCCGCTGGTCACAGGTACCCACTCTGACACCTCGCCACGTACCATTACTCGCTGCTGTCTTCCTGACAAGTATTCCCTGATCCATTGCAGTGTGTGTGTGTGTGTGTGTGTGTGTGTGTGTGTGTGTGTGTGTGTGTGTGTGTGTGTGTGTGTGTGTGTGTAGTGTGTGTGTACGTACCAGTTCACACATAGCAGGAAGTATGAGCCAACTGGCAAGGCTGAAATATCACGCGGCCCTAACACACCCCTCACCCCTACCCTCACCCCTACCCTTACCCTTACCCTCACCCCTACCCTCACCCCTACCCTTACCCTCACCCCTACCCTCAACCCTACCCTTACCCTTACCCTCACCCCTACCCTCACCCCTACCCTTACCCTTTCCCTCACCCCTACCCTCACCCCTACCCTTACCCTTACCCTCACCCCTACCCTCACCCCTACCCTTACCCTTACCCTCACCCCTACCCTCACCCCTACCCTTACCCTTACCCTCACCCCTACCCTTACCCTTACCCTCACCCCTACCCTCACCCCTACCCTCACCCCTACCCTCACCACTACCCTTACCCTTACTTGTAAAAACTTGCATTTGTGGTCACTGTGGTGCCTATGCTAACCTTCCTATGGTGTAGAAATATACCTAGTTGGATGAATCTTATTGTGGCTAGCTGGTCTAGTGGCTAACGCGACGGGCTGGAGTTTTGAGGCTCTATGACCGCGGGTTCAATCCCGGCCAGGGGTATGGTTTGTTTACCCTCACCCCTACCCTCACCCCTACCCCCACCCCTACCCTCACCCAACCCTCACCCCTACCTTCACCCCTACCCTCACCCCTACCCTCACCCCAGCCCTCACCCTTCCCTTCACCCCTACCCTCACCCCTACCCTCATCCTTACCCTCACCCCTACCCTCACCCTTACCATCACCCCTACCCTCACCCCAACCCTCACCCTTACCTTCACCCTTACCCTCACCCCTACCCTCAACCCTACCCTCACCCCTACCATCACCCCTACCCTCACCCCTACCATCACCCCTACTTTCACCCCTACCCTCACCTTTACCCTCACCCCTACCCTCACCCTTACCCTCACCCCTACCCTCACCCCCACCCTCACCCTTACCCTCACCCTTACTCTCACCCCTAAACCCCCACCCCTACCCTCACCTTTACCTCACCCCTACCCTCACCCTTACCCTCACCCCTACCCTCACCTTTACCCTCACCCCTACTATAGCCACCACCATTATAGCCACCACCCTTCCGTAACACACCACCACTCCTCCTCCTCCTCCTCCTCCTCCCTCCTCCTCCTCCTCCTCCTCCTCCTCCTCCCAAGTCTATTCTCACGGTGTTAATTTTGAGATAATTTTATTATCCTTTCCCACATCTTTCTTAACTGCCGCCTAATTACCATCTTTATTGCTCCCACATGTCAGTCTTCCTCGTCTCGTTTCTTTCTTGTCTACCGTCTTGCTTTTTTCTTCCTTTTTCTTCCTTGGCTTCTCGTGTTATGTCCTCTAGACTCTGATAACGTCGCTAACCCTCACTCAGGTTGCACCCGGGGTGTCTTAGATTACACCCGGGGTGTGTCAGGTTACACCCGGGGTGTCTCCTAATTCTTGCACCAATAGCTTCGCTTTATTACGTTGTGGCATAACGACCTCGTGTACATTCAGACTAGTTTTTTCTTTTATTAAGCCATTTAAAGACTGATTACGTGTGACAGAACGGATGGGGTTCGAACCTGTAGCATGAGTGTCTTGTGAGTGGCAGGCGCGCTGGCCTGCGAGTTTGAGGACTGGCCTTCCCAGGGTTGAGTCTCGTCCGTTCTGTGATTTGTTTGCAGTCGTGTTATTATGATTTCGTGAGTAATAATAATAGCTTTTCATACTGTCTACCTGGAAGTTGTCTGGGGGGTCAACGCCCCCCGGAGCCCGGTCTATGATCAGGCTTGTAGTAAGAGACAACAGCTTTCTCCTCGTCTCTCTGGTTCCTGAGTATATAAACTGCACACACTTCCACTAGTTTCACCATTTTTTTTTTTACATCTCTTCTTGATAACTCGTATAGAACAAGGTTCCTACATCAGCTACTCGAAATGAATATTAGTGTTGGTCTACTGAGATGGTCAGTAGACTGCAAGAGAAAGTGTCCTCTGTCCTCTTTCAAGATCTGAGAAGCAACGAAAAAACGAATTATTCTTTAATACATCACCGGGAGATGTTTCATAGTCTATGTTATTTATTGTATTTCTCGGTACCAGTTTAAACGTTCTACCTACGTCACCTGAACATACTGGACCTGCTAATACCAGGACCACCGTTCGGTTCCCCATCCATCTTTCTGTTTATACATATAGTAGCTGTAAGCTATGCTGGTGACGTCATCCATACAACAGAGCATCAGGAAACGAGTACCATTCATAACGAAGGTCTCGTGTGTAATCAAGTTGTACAAGAATGGTATACAATACCGACAAGATGAAATTAAGACGCATGTGCAACATCTGGTTATCTTTATTGTAGACGTTTCGCCATCCAGTGACTTTATCAATGCAAATTCTAGGACATAATTTGAAGACAGTAGAACTATATACAGAAGATGAGGTGATCAGTCCCTCAACCTTGGAGTTGGTGCGAAGATCACCGTAGTCGTGAAGATTGAGAATCTTCACGACTACGGTGATCTTCACACCAACTCCAAGGTTGAGGAATTGATCACCTCATCTTCTGTATATAGTTCTCCTGTCTTCAATTTATGTCCTGGAATTGTATTGATAAAGCCATTGGATGGCGAAACGTCTACAATAAAGTTTCCCCAGATGTTACACATGTGTTCTTAATTTCATGTAATCAAGTAGGACTCGTTGTGTAATCAAGTAGGACTCGTTGTAATCAATGACTCCCGGGATCAGCTTTAAGATCTATGTTATTCGTACTGATATTCCACATTTGGTCCAGTTTAAAACGTTCTACCTACGTCTAACATGAACATACTGGACCATGCTAATACCTCAGGACCACCGTTCGTTCACCCAACCATCTTTCGTGTAATAACATATAAAATAGCGTAAGCTATGTGGTGACGTCATCTCATCAACATGAGCATCAGGCAACGAGTACACAATTCAAAGCGAGTCACTAGGTGTAACAAGTTTACAAGATGGTATACAATACCGACAAGATGAAATAAGACACATGTGCAACAACATCAGGTTATGATAATTAGACACTGTGCAACTCTTGGGTATCTTTATGAGGAAAGTTCGCACACAGTGCTCAATCAAGAACCAGTACGTAGGAGAAACTTGAAGAACTGGAGGAAGAATGGATGTAATCAGACCCTAAACATCGGTTATATCTATGTGAGGACGTTGCCATCCAGGACTTACTCAATGCAAATTCTAGGAATAATTTGAAACAGTAGAACAATATACAGAAGATGAGGTGATCAGCCTCACCTTGGAATTGGTGCGAAGATCAACCGTAGTCGTGAAGATATGAGAATCTTCCGACTACGGTGACCTTCACCAACGCCAAGGTTAGGGGACTGATACCTAATCTTCCTGTAACTAGTTCCACCTGTCTTCAAGGTATGTCCTGGAATTTGTATTGATAATAGTCCCACTGGATGGCGCAAACGTACCTACCAATAAGACTTCCCAACTGTCTGACCCACATGTGTTCTTAATCGTTCATGGTAACTAAGTAGCACTCGTGTGTAATCACACCGTGGACTCGTCCGGATCAGCCTTCTAAGTATCCTAGGACGTCAACACTGGTACCTGATAAGTTCCACACATTTGGCTCCAGCTGTAAACCACACCTATCTAGCGCTTAAACTCGTAAGGTTACGTCAATGGTCTGACGTACCTTCAGGTACCCTAAGTCAACCCACATTTCACCAGGTACCAACTAAAAAACAAAAATATCCACAAACGGGTAAATATGTGAGTGCTGGCGTCTGCCATCCCATTATGGTCCCCCTTGTGCATACGAGGACCCAATAGCGGCCTAGAGCTAGGAGCCTCACTATAGACGCAACCTGTTGCAGGCGCACACCTGGACCAAATAGAACAGAACCTTGGACACTAGACAGCACACGGTTATTTTACTTGTCAACTGTGCGGTTAGACGAGGCAACACTGGTACACTAACCCACAGCCTAGAAAGCCCAGGTACGTATGGACGCCAAACACTGAGAACTTGGGTAATGGTGTAATAGAGGTGAACACGGTATATAATTCAGAACACTGAAACCAGACGCGTATCATCCGATACATGAGGCGGCACCAGAGCTGAAGCTAAACCAGCCACACTCAGAGAACACAACCTAGGTGGACCAATGATAGATAGGTCGTCTCTACACCTGGTTTCAGGCGCACCCTGTGTTAACTCATCCCTTAACGCCAGACCTGGTGACCTAGGACGCCAGACCTGGTGACCTAAGACGCCAGGCCTGGTGACCTAGGACGCCAGACCTGGTGACCTAGGACGCCAGACCTGGTTATCTAGAACGCTAGACCTGGTGACCTAGGACGCCACACCTGGTGACCTAGGACGCCACACCTGGTGACCTAGGACGCCACACCTGGTGACCTAGGACGCCACACCTGGTGACCTAGGACGCCACACCTGGTGACCTAGGACGCCACACCTGGTGACCTAGGACGCCACACCTGGTGACCTAGGACGCCACACCTGGTACCTAGGACGCCACACCTGGTGACCTAGGACGCCACACCTGGTGACCTAGGACGCCACACCTGGTGACCTAGGACGCCACACCTGGTGACCTAGGACGCCACACCTGGTGACCTAGGACGCCACACCTGGTGACCTAGGACGCCACATCTGGTGACCTAGGACGCCACACCCGGTGACCTAGAACGCAATGCTGATGACTAAGGAGTTCCTCTTTATCCTTAAGGATTTTATATTTAATAAAATTTGGTTCTGGGACCAACCTCGTGACGGCCTGCCGTCCCTGACACTCATGGACGACATGAGGATAGAGAGAGAATGGTGACGAGGACGCACAACTGGTGACTAGGAGAAGGGACTGAGGAGAGCAGGAGAGAGGAAAGCAACGGTGACAGAACTGTGTCGACAGTGTTTACGGCATGAAATTTAGACTAATCAATAAAATTATTTTGAATAATTCGTGCGCCGTAGTCCTCCGGTGAGCGACATCATGATGTGTCATGAGCAAATTCCGAGACTCCAGAGAATAAATAAATAACAAAAAAGGCAAAACCGTGACTGAAAATAAAAAAACCGAATAAAAGAGAGAGAGCTTACGAGACGTTTCGGTCCGACTTGGACCATGACAAAGTACACCGGTCCAAGTTACGGAGAAATCGTTCGTAGACTATCTCTTTTTTATTCGCGGTTATTTGGTGATCCGAACATCTGGTCACAGACGAGGCGCGGGCTTACCGAACTCTCTCCAGGAACTCCAGGTAATAGGATCGCAATCAGGAGTCCTCGGGTACTGAGCCAACATTAAATCCATTTTCTCATTTGACTCTTCCTCTGAGGTGCCATCCAGCGAGTCATTAAAATTCTTGAGAAGATACTGTTTCCTGACGAGCAGCGCTGTATGACCCTGCTAGGTTTAGCGCTTTGTTACGATTATAACAATGCTTCCTGACGATTGAAATGAAAGAGAAAGATGGTGTCGTTAGAGAATCCATAATGAAAGTCACAGATTGATGTTAAACGCATTGAGTTTTAAAGACGTGTGGAGACACTCTCAGTCTCTGGGTTGTAAATACGAGGAAGGAACCCGAGAACAACACATTAGAAGGTGAATCTAATCATGGTGGCCCGTGGCCTGGTGGCAAAATCTTTCGCTTCACATGGTGAGGGGTCCGCGTTCGATTCCCGGCAAAGGGGTAGAAACACTGGGCGTGTTTCCTTACAGCGGGTGTCCATTTTCACCCATCACTAAAATGAGTACCTGGGTGTTAGTGGACTGATGTGGGTCGCATCCTGGGACAAAACTGACCTAATTTGCGGGAAATACTCAGCATAACAAGGGACTTTCTATATAGTAGTATGTCACTGATGTCAACTATGGTCTGTATACCTTGTACATGTACGTGTAGAAATAGTTTAGAACTAGATCGCCTTAAGCTGGTAGAGAGTACATTCCTAACCCAGCTATGTAAACACACACTATGTGCCATGAGTAATCAGGGAATATCATCTGCGAAGGGTGTTGGAAATGCCTCGGGTGTCTGTGTCTGAGTACCTGCGGAAGTGTATCGTATTACCTCACCTGCCTCAGTGTCTCACCCAAGTCTCTCATCTTCACTCTCATCTACTTAGTAAAGCTGCATTATTCCTTCTTACCTTCACTTCCCTTATTACTTACCTTCACTCTCCCTTATTACTTACCTTCACCCTCCCTTATTACTTACATTCACTCTCCCTTATTACTTACCTTCACTTCCCTTATTACTTACCTTCACTCTCCCTTATTACTTACCTTCACTTCCCTTATTACTTACATTCACTTCCCTTATTACTTACCTTCACTTCCCTTATTACTTACATTCACTTCCCCTTATTACTTACCTTCACCCTCCCTTATTACTTACATTCACTCTCCCTTATTACTTACCTTCACTTCCCTTATTACTTACATTCACTTCCCTTAATACTTACCTTCACCCTTTCCCTTATTACTTACCTTCACTCTCCCTTATTACTTACCTTCACTTTCCCTTATTACTTACTTCACTCTCCTTATTACTTACCTTCACTTTCCCTTATTACTTACCTTCACTTCCCTTATTACTTACCTTCACTTTCCCTTATTACTTACCTTCACTCTTCCCTTATTACTTACCTTCACTTTCCCTTATTACTTACCTTCACTTTCCCTTATTACTTACCTTCACTTTCCCTTATTACTTACCTTCACTTTCCCTTATTACTTACCTTCACTTTCCCTTATTACTTACCTTCACTTCTCCCTTATTACTTACCTTCACTTTCCCTTATTACTTACCTTCACTCTCCCTTATTACTTACCTTCACTTTCCCTTATTACTTACCTTCACTTTCCCTTATTACTTACCTTCACTTTCCCTTATTACTTACCTTCACCTCCCTTATTACTTACCTTCACTTTCCCTTATTACTTACCTTCACTTTCCCTTATTACTTACCTTCACTTTCCCTTATTACTTACCTTCACTTCCCTTATTACTTACATTCACTTTCCTTATTACTTACCTTCACTTTCCCTTATTACTTACCTTCACTCTCCCTTATTACTTACTTCACTTTCCCTTATTACTTACCTTCACTTTCCCTTATTACTTACTTCACTTTCCTTATTACTTACCTTCACTTACACTTTATTACTTACCTTCACTTTCACCTTATTACTTCACCTTCACTTTCCTTAATAATTAACCTTCACATCCCTTAAAAAATTATTACTTCACTTCACTTATTATTACTTCACTTTCCCTTATTACTTACCTTCGACTTTCCTTATGACTTAACCTCTCATTTCCCCTTATTACTTACTATCACGTTTCCCTTATTACCTTCCTTCACTTTCACCATGTTACTTACCATTACACTTTCCCTATTACTTACCCTCAATTTCCTTATACTTACTTCACTTTCCCGTATTACTTACCTCACTATTCCCTATTACTTACCTTCATCTCCACTTATTATACCTTCACCTCCCTGATGTTACATTAGCACTCACTTCCCTTATACGTGTAGTCTTCACTTCATCTATTACGTACCTTCACTTTCCCTTATTACTTCAATTACGTGATCCTTAATTACTTACCTATCACTTCCATTATTACATTACCTTCACTTTCCCTTATACTACTTCACTTTCCCTTATTACTTACCATTACTTCCCTTATTACTACTTACTTTCCTTATTACTTCTATCACTTGTCATGATTAAACTTCACTTCTTATTACTTACTTCCTTTCCAACTGATTACTTACTTCACTGAGATCCATATTACTTACCTTCATGTTCCTATTTATTACCATGTCACTTTACCTAACATTACCTTCACTTTCATGAGCTTAATTCACTCTCCTTTATACTAGTCATGATACTATAACAACTTTAAATTCTTCATAAGTCAGTTGTGCAAGACTGTGTAGATTTACATAGTTCTGAGTAATTAAGAACAAATGCGCTCCACCAGAAAATGTTTAATTATGAGCGATGACAAGATGACTGTCAATTCCCCGTGTATGTTCCTGTTTTATGAAACAGTATTAACCGTGAACAAGATATAAACATAAATGTGACCATAGGAGGTATAATGGCACCAACAATAGGAATGCAGATGACTTACCACGTTTTGCACAAAGCCTTTGACAAGAGTGCGAACCAGTGTATAGACCATACCCCGGCCGGGACTGAACCCGCGAGCAAGAGTCTCAAAACTCCAGCCCGTCGCGTTAGCCACTAGACCAGCTAGCCACAATAAGATTCGTTCAACTAGGTATATTTCTACACCATAGGAAGGTTAGCACAGGCACCACTGTGACCGCGGGTTCAATCCCGGCCGGGGTATGGTTTGTTTGCAATCGTGTCATTACGATTTCGTGAGTCATGGTGTAATAGCACACAAAATGCGTGCTAAAGGGATAACCGGCAAAGTAGGCAGATGGATCTTCAACTTTCTAACCAATCACACACAAAGAGTAGTGGTAAACGGAGTTAAATCAGATGCTGCCATAGAGAAGAGCTCTGTCCCACAAGGCACAGTACTCGCACCTATCCTGTTCCTTATTCTCATATCAGACATAGACAGAGATGTAAACCACGGCACTGTATCATCTTTTGCAGACGATACTAGGATCTGCATGAGAGTGTCATCCATTGAGGACACGGCAAAGCTCCAAGAAGATATAAACCAAGTTTTCCAATGGGCAACAGAGAACAATATGATGTTCAATGAAGACAAATTCCAACTACTCCGTTATGGAAAACTTGAAGAAATAATAACTAGGACTGAGTATACTACAAACACTAATCACACAATAGAGCGGAAAAGTAATGTGAAGGACCTGAGTGTGGTAATGTCCGAAGACCTCACCTTCAAGGACCACAACAATGTCACTATCACATCTGCGAGGAAACTGATAGTATGGATAATGAGAACATTCAAGACAAGAGATGCTAAGCCAGTGATAATCCTTTTTAAATCACGTATTCTTTCTAGGTTGGAATACTGCTGTACATTAACATCTCCATTCAAGGCAGGTGAAATTGCAGAACTAGAGAATGTACAGAGAACCTTTACTGCACGTATAAGATCCATCAAACACCTTAACTACTGGAAACGCCTGGAAGCACTTGACTTGTACTCACTGGAGCGCAGGCGAGAGAGATATATCATAATCTACACCTGGAAGATTCTGGATGGACTGGCCCCTAACCTGCACACAGAAATCACTCCCTACGAAAGCAAAAGACTTGGCAGGCGATGTAACATACCCCCAGTGACAAGTAAGGGCGCCACTGATACACTAAATGACAAAACCAGTAAGTTTCCGGGGACCAAGACTGTTCAACAGCCTCCCACTAGCCATAAGGGAAATTACCAATAGACCCTTGATTGCCTTCAAGAGGGAGCTGGACAGACAATAGATCAGCCTGGCTGTGGTTCGTACGTTGGACTACGTGCGGCCAGCAGTAACAGCCTCGTTGATCAGGCCCTGATCCATAAGAAAACCAGGAGACCTGGTCATGGACCTTGCCTCGGGGGCGTTGATCCCCGGAATGACCTCCAGGTAAACTTAAGACATCTTTATTAGATACGTGTCGGTCCTGGGACCTCGGTCACTCCAAATGACCATTTGGAGTGACGTAGGTCCCAGGACCGAAACATATCCAATGAATATGTTTTAATAGTATTCCCTTGTCTCCTTTCTTTAACACCAAGGGTGTTGTGTCATATCTCTCGGTCTATATAAGCTGAAAATCTGCTTTAATCCATATTTTAAGCATTAAGTATCTTTGACTGGTAGTGAACAGGTAACATGAAGCCTTAATGACCCTCGTGCAGTCGATAAGATTTAAACCAATATAACACAAAATTCAAAAGCAGCCGTTATAATTAGTCTGATTATAGTGTAATATCAGTATTGTTGAATATTATGCAACCGGATTCTTCACATTAGTTTTTCTGTGTTAGAATTATATAATCAACCTACAATACATGTTCTCTGTACAATAAGGAAGATAGAGGTGTGCTTGTGAGATACTGAGATATTTTTCTTGGCTCGTGCAGCCACTGACAATATCTTTTAGTAATAAGTTTCTCTCAGGAGTTTCTTCAGTCCAGTTATCCAAATGGGAGAGACGAGTCCCCAGTAAATCTTAATACCGCATACTTGTTTCTTACGACCTCTCTGTCTGTGTGTCTGTCTGTCTGTCTGTCTCTCTCTCTCTCTCTCTCTCTCTCTCTCTCTCTCTCTCTCTCTCTCTCTCTCTCTCTCTCTCTCTCTCTCTCTCTCTCTCTCTCTCTCTCTCTCTCTCTCTTTACACAGGGTTTGACAAGGTTAGGTTAAGGATCCCTAGCTTTATTGACAGGCTATTTACAGGTTAAGGATTCCTAACTTTATTGACAAGCCAAGAGCAGGGTTGCACCTCTACCTGTTATGAAAAATACAAGTAGGGAATAGGATGAAGTTGGAGCCATCTGTGGGCCAGCATTTTCATCTGATCAACTAACTTTATCTCGTTGACATCATTATGCTGTACGAATGTGTTCCATACTCGAGTCATCCTGGGGATAAATGATCTCAGATGAAGTGAAGTTCTGGAGAAGGTTACAGCCATAGTGAAGTTGCTGCTAGCTGCCCGTCATGTGGTATAGAAACTTGCTTCACGCTCTCTCTCTCTCTCTCTTTCTCTCTCTCTCCCTCCAGTGAGCGACAGTGTGGTGGAACTCACAAAACTGTCGCCCAGCAAAACCATCACGAACACACCTGTCGCTCTAGAAACTTTATTACTTTATTATATAAAACTTTGAGAGCGAAAGATCAACAAACAGTGTCTGATGATAAACCTGAGCACCAGAGGCTTGACACTATGTGAGGGTGGCCAAGCTGGGCTCACATTTTAATAAGGTCAACTATCTACACCAGCCAATTGGTCGATTCCCACGAAATTAAAATTTTGGAGAAACAGATGAAGCGAGTTGAACTTAACTGTCTAGGTAACTACACTTTAAAAGTGTGTCAGGATACACTTAAAGAAGTGTTTGATGTGAACTCAGATTTATTAGTCGTCTTGATGAAGGAATTAGTAGTGATATGAGCAAATTCGCCGATGACACGAAGATAGGTAGGATAATTGATTCAAACGTAGATGTTATGGAACTTCAGGAGGATTTAAACAAACTCTATTCTTGGTCAGAAAAGTGGCAGATGCAGTTCAATGTAGATAAATGCAAGGTTCTGAAGCTCGGGAGTGTCCATAACCCTAGTACTTATAAGTTAAATAATGTAGAACTTAGCCATACAGATTGCGAAAAGGACTTGGGGGTTATGGTAAGCAGCAACCTTAAACCAAGACAGCAATGCCTAAGCGTACGTAATAAGGCAAATAGATTACTGGGATTTATATCAAGAAGTGTAAGCAACAGAAGTCCAGAGGTCATACTGCAGCTTTATACATCATTAGTAAGGCCTCACCTAGATTATGCAGCTCAGTTCTGGTCTCCATATTACAGAATGGACATAAATTCGTTAGAAAACATTCAGCGTAGGATGACTAAATTAATACATAGCATTAGAAATCTTCCTGCTGCAGTGTTCCTCCTTTCTTATGTTCTTATGTTCTTAAACTTTAATCTTGAGTAATAGAAAATCCACGAAAATATAATTAGTAAAGAAAAAAAAGACATTTTAAAATGTAAGTATTAAGAATAAGTGCCGAGGTTATACTTGATATATCTTTGGTAAAATATCGCTCAGAACATGTTGCTTATTTCTGGTCACTATGATTCGAAATGGACATAAGTGCTCTGAAAAAATGTGCAGAGATATATGACGATACTTGATCTCATATATCGAGAAAAGTTTCCTATGAAGAGAAGCTAAAGGCTCTGAACTTGCACTCTCTGGAAAAGCGTAGAATTCGGGATGATATGATTAAAATGTATACATGGAAAACAGTAATAAATAAAAGAGATATAAATAAAGCCCTGGAAGGTATCTTACCAAGAGAGAGGACTCGCAGCAATAAATTAAGAATGTAGAAATTTAAGGAAATACTGATTTGGCAATAGAGTTGTAGATCGTTGGTTCAAACTCCCAGGTTGCGTCAATGAGGCTAGAGCTTTAGGTACCTTTTAAATATGGATTGGACTGGTATATGAGTAGGTATGGTTAGGTATGAGGCGGACCTGCCTAGTAGTATGTACACTAAGCAATATTTATCTTCAAGCAACAAAGGTAACTACCCATTATAGTTTCACAGATATAACATTCTAGTATATCATTTTAGTACAAAACAACAGAAGCAATACAGAATATAAGGCACACATACGACTCACGAAATCGTAATTAGACGATTACAAAGAAGCCACGGTACAGTGGGGTTAGAACTGTCCGGTCACTGACCTGGAGTTTTACCACCCACTTGTCATAGATTCTAACCCCACCCGTACCGAGGTTTATAAGGCACTTATTGAACCCTAACTAATTACGCTGTTTAGTTTCGTTTTCAACATACGAGAGAATGAAAGTGAGGCTACAGAAGAGGGGTAACTTAGCTCATCTACTTATTCTAAACAAATTATGAAAAGAAAGACACAAAATACTAAACTTAGAAAATAAACACTACAAGATCTCATCCAAAAATTTAAGATAATGAATTTGACATACTCAAACACGAAGAACTATTTGAAGCGCAAAATGAGTCAACTGAAGGAAACTTCGAGGCAAGAGGTACAACACAAATGTGGATATTTATTTGCAAATAGAACCATAGGACAACAGAACAATCTGCCCATTAAAGTCGTTTAAGAACTATCTGGACGATCCCTTTGTGAATATCAAATTAAACTACATGATGTGCAGGGAATAAATGCAATCACCAGAACCCAGACTTTTTATTTTATCAACTACCGTAGGACAGCCAGTTGACACTCCCACCTTGATGGTGTAACAGTAGTGTAGAATTATTATGGTTGAAGATAACAGCATCAGCACAGTGACTGGACTAAAAGTCCAATATCAGTCTCAATTATCTAGTCAGATTAGAGTTAGATTGTATGTATACCTTCTCATTAGATGGCTTGTGATACTGTGGACTGCGGGGTATACTGTGGACTGCGGGGTATACTGTGGACTGCGGGGTATACTGTGCACTGCGGGGTATATACTGTGGATTACGGGGTATACTGTGGACTGTGGGGTATACTGTGGATGCGGGGTATACTGTGGACTGCGGGGTATACTGTAATGGGTATATGTGACTGGGTATACTGTGGACTGCGGGGTATACTGTGAACTGCGGGGTATACTGTGACTGCGGGTATACTGTGACTGCGGGGTATACTGTACTGCGGGGTATATGTGACTGAGGTATATGTGACTGCGGGTATACTGTGGACTGCGGGGTATACTGTGGACTGCGGGGTATACTGTGGACTGCGGGGTATACTGTGGACTGCGGGGTATACTGTGGACTGCGGGGTATACTGTGGACTGCAGGGTATACTGTGGATTTCGGGGTATACTGTGGACTGCGGGGTATACTGTGGACTGCGGGGGTATACTGTGAACTGCGGGTATACTGTGGACTGCGGGTATACTGTGGACTGCGGGGTATACTGTGGACTGCGGGGTATACTGTGAATGCGGGGTTACTGTGGACTGCGGGTATACTGTGGACTGCAGGGTATACTGTGGACTGCGGGGTATACTGTGGACTGCGGGGTATACTGTGACTGCGGGGTATACTGTGGACTGCGGGGGTATACTGTGGACTGCGGGTATACTGTGGACTGCGGGGTATACTGTGGACTGCGGGGTATACTGTGGACTGCGGTATACTGTGGACTGCGGGGTAATACTGTGGACTGCGGGGTATACTGTGGATCACGGGGTATACTGTGGACTGCGGGGTATACTGTGGACTGCGGGTATACTGTGGACTGCAGGGTATAACTGTGGACTGCGGGTATACTGTGGACTGCGGGGTATACTGTGGACTGCGGGTATACTGTGGACTGCGGGGTATACTGTGGACTGCAGGGTATACTGTGGACTGCGGGGTATACTGTGGAACTGCGGGGTATACTGTGAACTGCGGGTATACTGTGGACTGCGGGGTATACTGTGGACTGCGGGGTATACTGTGGAAATGCGGGTATACTGTGAACTGCAGGGTATACTGTGGACTGCGGGTATACTGTGGACTGCGGGTATACTGTGGAACTGCGGGTATACTGTGACTGCGGGGTATACTGTGGACTGCGGGGTATACTGTGGACTGCGGGGTATACTGTGGACTGCGGGGTATACTGTGGACTGCAGGGTATACTGTGGACTGCGGGGTATACTGTGGACTGCGGGGTATACTGTGGACTGCGGGGTATACTGTGGACTGCGGGGTATACTGTGGACTGCAGGGTATACTGTGGACTGCGGGGTATACTGTGGACTGCGGGGTATACTGTGGACTGCGGGGTATACTGTGGACTGCGGGTATACTGTGGACTGCGGGGTATACTGTGGAAATGCGGGGTATACTGTGGACTGCGGGTATACTGTGGACTGCGGGGTATACTGTGGACTGCGGGGTATACTGTGAACTGCGGGGTATACTGTGGACTGCGGGGTATACTGTGGACTGCGGGGTATACTGTGGACTGCGGGGTATACTGTGAACTGCGGGGTATACTGTGGACTGCGGGGTATACTGTGGACTGCGGGGTATACTGTGGACTGCGGGGTATACTGTGGACTGCGGGGTATTATACTGTGGACTGCGGGGTTATACTGTGACTGCGGGTATACTTGGATGCGGGGTATACTGTGAACTGCGGGGTATACGTGGACTGCGGGGTATACTGTGGACTGCGGGGTATACTGTGGACTGCGGGGTATACTATGGATTACGGGGTATACTGTGGATTACGGGGTATACCGTGGACTGCGGGGTATACTGTGGATTACGGGGTATACTGTGGACTGTGGGGTATACTATGGATTACGGGGTATACTGTGGGCTGCGGGGTATACTGTGGATTACGGGGTATACTGTGGACTGCGGGGTATACTGTGGATTACGGGGTATACTGTGGACTGTGGGGATCACTATGGATTACGGGGTATACTGTGCCGCGCTGGAGTATACTTGGATTACGGGCGTATACCTGTGGACTGTGGGGTATACTATGGATTACGGGTATACTGCTAGGGCTGCGGTATACTGTGCCGTATTACGGGCGTATACTGTGGACTGTGGAGTATACCCCCTCACGGAACGGGGTATACTGTGGGCTGCGGGGTTACTGTGGATTCGGGGTATACTGTGGGCTGCGGGGTATACTGTGGACTGCAGGGTATACTGTGGACTGCAGGGTATACTGTGGACTGCGGGTATACTGTGGACTGCGGGGTAAATTGTTGGACTGCGGGTATTACTGATGGACTGCGGGGTATATGTGGACTGCAGGGTATACTGTGACTGCAGGGTATACTGAGGACTGCAGGGTATACTGTGGACTGCATGGTATACTAGTGACTGCGGGGTATACTGTGGACTGCGGGGTAACTGTGGACTGCGGGTATACTGTGGACTGCGGGGATACTGTGGACTGCGGGGTATACTGTGGACTGCGGGGTATACTGTGGACTGCAGGGTATACTGTGGACTGCAGGGTATACTGTGGACTGCAGGGTATACTGTGGACTGCGGGGTATACTGTGGACTGCGGGGTATACTGTGGACTGCGGGGTATACTTGGACTGCAGGGTAACTGTGACTGCAGGGTATACTGTGGACTGCGGGTATATGTGGACTGAGGTATACTGGATGCGGGTATACTGTGGATGCGGGTTACTGTGGACTGCGGGTCTCTTGGCTGCAGGGTATACTGTGGACTGCAGGGTATCAATGGACATGCAGGGTTATAGTGGACTGCGGGTATAACTGTGGACTGCGGGGTATACTGTGGACTGCGGGGTATACTGTGGACTGTGGGGTATACTGCTGTTTCCATGTACTCTTGTACAGTGTTCCACTGTGTTCCCCTTTGTTCCGTCTTCCTCTCTCCCTCCCCTCTTCTCTCTCCCTCTATTCCTCTTCCCCTCCCTGGCACAGACAGAGGAAGCAGACAAGGAAGGCACTGTGCCAACATGCAAATTAAAAAATATTGGAATAGAAGCTCTTGGCTGGCACTACATAGTGCTATACTCACGTGGGCACCCCATCATACTCCCTTACCCTCCCATCACCTGGGCACCCGCCTAGTCCCCTACCCCTTTACTCCCCTAATATCCCTTCATCTAGGCACCCCTATCGTCCCCTACCAACCCCTCACCTGCACATCCCGCTCTCCTACCCTACCGGCCTCTCACCTAAGCACCCCCACACCTCCACAACCAGCCTCATCTTGCCACTTCTCTATTCTTCTCCATTACCTCCATTCTCCCCTTATCCTCTTCAGATACCATCACAGGAGAATCCTTCACTCCTGTAATGCTAACAACTACAACTTTCTTGGTCACTGATTGAGTTGTTATTATATAACATTACTTTCAGATGAGTTCATGAACGAGACGCAGAATGCTACAAACATCTCATAATTTTTGATATGATCCTCACCCAACTTCGAAGAAGCTAATGACTGCATGCCCATGCACTCTGCCCCATACACTGACTCGTGGAACTTTATATGCAAGAGCTACAATCAACCATTATCATATGCCATAAATTTCCATGGAGAAGAAGCCTAGACACTGGAGTTATCCGACAGTCATTAAAAACCCCTAATATTGATTGCCCTACACAAAGGAGGCAGCAAATCAATTGTGAAAAACTATAGACCGATAGCGCTGACATCCCCCATTATCAAGATTATTGGAAGGATATTAAGAAGCAAGATTTCACAATAACATGTAATTGTAGCAGTTGCGCAACCCAGGTCAACATGGGCTCACAACAAGTTGCTCCTGCCTATCACAAATGCTGTTACGACATGGTTTTGGATACACTGGAAGACAAGCAAGATGCATTGACTTTGCAACAACCTTTGTCAGAGCACAACACCACCTGCAACTCCACAGCCTCTGCCACGAGGGCGAGGACTGGGGCTAGGCTTTGGGGACAATGGTCCCAGAAGAAGAAGAGGTACAATGTACCTCTTCCCATTGGAAGACATTTTGAAGTGTCAACGACACTTCCCCCATTGGGGAGCCAGGACCATATAACCAACTGATAGAGACCTGGGTAGCTAAATGCTGCGTATCCCTAACAACAACAAAACCTCTGACAAGTGCGATCATGTGCGATCATGTGCAAAAAATATATGTGTGCAAAAGAAATAACTGGGAATGTGGGCAGATCATTATTAACTTCCTAAATAATAGAATCCAAAGAGTAATAGTAAACAGAGTAAAATCAGTGAAAAGTTCTGTTCCTCAAGGCACAGTACTCGCCCCACGTCTTCTCATTCTCACATCTGACATCAACAGAGACATAAATCACAGCATGTATCATCATTTGCAGATGACACTATAATCTGCAAGCAGGGCCGGATTAAGAAGTCTCCGGGCCCTAGGCTATTCAGATTGGCGGGGCCCCTTTGAGTTACGGGTAAGCGAAGCGACCCCTTCCAGCTTGGGGGTGGGGGGGTGTCGGTGTGAGCCTGTTTAAGGTCTAATTAAATACATTCTGGCTATTTAGATTAAATTTAATAGGGAAAGTACATAAAGACAACCAAAACCATTTACCAACAGCCATTATAACTATCTTGTTAAATCATGCATTTTAAAGAGAATAAACTCAAGACAGCATAGTATTACTTGATTAGGCTATTAAAGTAGTGACATCATGTACCTATTATATTCAGCATAACCACTACAGCACTATTATTCCCTTTATAAATCACTGACCATTATTGTTATCATTGCATCATGCATAAGACTATCAAATCATATAAACTCAAGAAAGTAAAGAATTGTTTATATTCACAGGCACTTCTTAAGTAAACTTTTTTTTGGATTTCATATTGGCAAAATCATCAATTATATTCTGAAAATCAATATTTCTTGTTAGATCAGACTCAATGGTCAACAAGGCTAGGTTACACAATTTGTCTTGGCTCATTGTTGAACGGAGCTGGTTTTTCACTCTTTTCAAAACAGAAAATGAACGTTCTCCTTCACAGTTAGTAGCTGGAAGTGTTAGGTAAAGGAGATACACTATGTCAACATTAGGGAAGGTTTCTGAGATACCTGCATTTCTTAAATGTTTCAAAGCAGCTGAGGGCGCACATTTTTCAGGTGGAGCTTTAATCTGATTCATATACCCAGAAAAATGAACTAATTCTTCAACAAATGTGTCCTGAACATCTGCTGAAAGGTGTTGTTGCAACTTTAATGCAGCTTCTCTCAATTCTGCATCTGGCATAGTAGTAATTTTGAACAGAAATCCAAACTTGTCATTGAGATTCTGGTAGATTTCTTTTCTTTTCACCAATTCTGTAATCAGTGAATCCAGAATGACGAAGTATGTAGCTGTCTTACATTTCTGCCTTGGTAGCAACACAATTTCATTGTCTGGCTCTTCAAAATTGCGTTTCCTCTTCCTTGACCGCTGATGAAGGTTTTCCAGACCCTGATTAATTTCAAATCACTGTTGGGAAGTTGCAGCTGGCGGCTTATATACAACCACAGTGACTAAGTTTTGGTTCCCGACCTTTATTGTTAAAAACTTCAACTACATTTCTAGTGCTCAGTGTCTCTGTGCTGATTAGCGACTCTGACATACAGGCCAACCTTCCCTTGCTGTCTTTTCTTTCTGTCGCATCTAAAGTTATACCCTGTTATTCATATTTCGCTCTCAAAGTAGTCTTTTGTGTGAGTCTCTGTGAAGGCTGCAACAACGCATTTGACTCCACTAGAAGTCTACTGATGAAAGGTATTTTGTTATTGGCGGATGGCTGTAGATTCTGTATATTCGCAAATACAAATGAAGTCGTATTGCTAGTTTTTTTCTTTGTTGTTCTGGAGAAGGGTCACCGCTGGCTGCGCCTCCAGACCAACAAGGCTCCAAGATGGTGGAATATTTTGGCTATTTCATTTTTTTCGTTTCCTGGCACTAAAAAATCACTTGGAGTGGGATCGTTGTTACTATGGTTAGATTTTTGGGATCTGTACCTCCTGGTTCCTTTCAAATATATGCTAGAGTACTGCTGTGTTCAAACGATCCCCTCCAAAGCAGGAGAAATTGCTAAGCTGGAAAATGTAGAGGGCATCTTTACTGCTCTTATAAACTCAGTCAAGCACCTAAATTGCTGAAAGTGCTTAAAGTCCCTCGAACTGTACTCCATAGAACGTAGGCGAGAAAGATACATCATAGGCTACAGCTAGAAGATTCTGGAGAGATTAATCCCAAACCTGCATACCGAAATCACTACATAGGAACATACGAAGCTTGGCAAAAGGTGCAAGACAACTCCGATTAAGAGCAGGGGAGCGACGAGTACACTGAAAGAGAATTCACTAAGTGTAAAGGAGTCATGACTTTTCAACATGCATAAGGGGCTTTACAGACAGACCCTTGGTTGTCTTTAAGAGAGAACTCGACAGATTTCTCAAATCAGCTCCTGATCAGCTGGGCTATGATGCATACGTAGGTTTGCAGGGAGCGAGCACCAACACCCATTTCGATCAAGCCAGCAACCAGGAGGCTTGGTTTGGGACCTTGCCGCGGGAAATACGACCTCCGGAAGCGACTACAGGTAGCCTACAGGTATGCAGGTTGAGGGGTGGGCTGGCATGACTCGTCTCGGAGATCAGATGAGCTTGTTACAGAGAGTGCAGGTTTGCATGCCTTGGTTTGCTTAGCAGAAATTCCTGTTGCAGGATGTGGGAGCTAGAATGCCTTGGCTTTGAGATCAGATGTGCTTGTCGATTCCCACTAACGTAGTTCGTATCACCAGTTTGATGGTGCCACGCCACAACAGTGACCCATTACTCAAGCTGTTAGATGGTGACCTGATAGTGATGGTGCTTCTTCCAGGTCAAGGCTCGGTGTGGTGTTTTGACCTGCTCTGGCACGTGTAATTGGTTCTTACGTGCCTGCGAACCTGGCATAGATGACAGAGCTGGAGTCATTTCAAATATGAATTAGGATAGAGGTGCAATTACAAATAATTTTATTGACTAAAAAATGAGAGGAGAAAAACAAGCCGAGAAGAAGTAAAGATACGAAAAAAATACTGTACGACCCAATGATACAAGACGATGATCAGGGCTCCAGAGTACGACTCACTGGTATAAAATGATCAGAGCCCCAGAGTACGACTCACTGGTACAAGATGATCAGAGCCCCAAGGTACAAGACGATGATCAGGGTACTAAAGAACGACCTACCAATACAAGAAGGGGAGGGATGATTTATGTCTGTCACGGGTTGAAGACGAATGAATTACTCAGTGGTAGACGACAAGAGACATTTGAGTAAGAAGAGAGTGCTCGAGTGAAGACAGAGTACGAGGCTGTGGTGATAAATGAAGGGAAGGGGAAAGAGAAGTACAGTCTTGTTGATGGAGTCTGAAACCTTGTTTACTCACAAACACATACATATACACACACTTACACAAACATTTACACATCCCAAGGGCCGCACACTCCTCATTCACCAGGCGCAAGCGGCGTCTGCTCCAGAAACAACTATAAACAAGAAATTGATCCTAAAGGAGAGAACTCTTTCGTTTTTTAGGGCCTTGGTACTGCCAGGAAAATGTCAGTGAGTTGTTTGCTTGTTATAACCAAAACAGTTCTCGTTTTAATCAAGAACGAGGGATTAGTGCTGGCATTAGTGAATGTAGCTTGTATTATCGTTAGATCAAAAGTATATCGAGTATACCGATAAGTTGAAGAATAAGACACAAGCGCATTAATACATGGGAATCATTTATGAGACATTTTGCCCACACAGGTGTCGTTAGTTTGCTACAGAGATTTGAGACAGACACTTTTATGCTGGAGCCAGTGGAAGTGATGGTGAGATGCATACAGGATATCCTTTTCTGTGTCTAATGAAGATGCGGTTCAGTCAGTGTTGAAGCGTTCAACAATTCAATGCCAGGAATCGGCTTGAATTCCACGGAATGCGCTTTGTGACAATGTGAACTACACACAAGTGAAGAATAGTATCTAACACTGGATACAAAACAGCAAGAGTAATCCTTTTCTGTGATTTATGACAGATGGTTTGCGGTAGAAGAAACATGGGGATATACCTCACATAAACCACGGTGCCTTTGAGACTAATATTGAACTACATGCCAAGTTTATTTACACTTCTCTGTGGGTACAACTCACAGTAACTTCTTTAGGTCCAATTACTGAAGAACTGGTGAGTTTACAACTACCGTTTCTTTTTTCTGGCACAGGGACTGACACAAGTAAGGACTCGGTTATCGTCATCTCGAGACAAGGACAATATTAGGCTCATACACGGCGAGGAATTTGTGGTTTCTCTGCCTGCCTGCCTGCCTGCCTGCCTGCCTGCCTGCCTGCCTGCCTGCCTGCCTGCCTGCCTGCCTGCCTGCCTGCCTGCCTGCCTGCCTGCCTGCCTGACGACGCATCACCACAGTGCTTGCCAACATTGCCTCCTACTTGCCCTGTGGTCGTTTGTCAACCTCTGAGTCCCAACCATTTAATCACCGCTCGAGTTGATGTCTGATCGGATGTTTGTGTATCTTTCTGTGCCATGGCCATAGTAACAAGAGGAGATATGTCACTCACAACGACTGCCGGCACTAAACACTGCCGGCACCAGACACTGCCGGCAACAAGCGCAGTATTCATAGAGTCTTACCGAGAAGAATAGGAGTTGGTATATATATATAGAAAGATGCGTGCATGCCTCAGACATGAAGAGCACAGGGTTATATTAAGAAGGAGACACCACGAGATACTCAGACAGGAACTGGCGTCAGCAATCTCGCAGAATGGTCAGGTCATCTCAGGAGTCGAGTGAGGCACTGGAAGTGAGAAACTCCCAAACACTACTAAGGGCAGTGACCATATAAAAAAAATAGCGTATAACAATAATTATAACCTTTATTTTCTACATGTACAAGGTATACAGACCATAGCTGACATCAATGACATACTACTATATGGAAAGCCCCTTGTTATGTAGAACATTTCGTGCAAATTAGGTCAATTTTGTCCCAGGATGCGACCCACACCAGTCAACTAACACCCAGGTACCCGTTTTACTGATGGGTGAATATTAGGCAGCAGGTAACTCATGGAAACTCACCTTCAAGGACCATAACATTGTATCAATCGCATCTGCTAGAAAAATGACAGGATGGATAATGAGAACCTTCAAAACTAGGGATGCCAAGCCCATGATGACACTCTTCAGGTCACTTGTTCTATCTAGGCTGGAATATTGCTGCACACTAACACCACCTTTCAAGGCAGGTGAAATTGCTGACCTAGAAAATGTACAGAGAACCTTCACGGCGCGCATAACGGAGATAAAACACCTCAATTACTGGGAGCGCTTGAGGTTCCTGAACCTGTACTCCCTGGAACGCAGGCGGGAGAGATACACGATTATATACACCTGGAAAATCCTAGAGGGACTAGTACCGAATTTGCACACGAAAATCACTCACTACGAAAGCAAAAGACTTGGCAGACGATGCAACATCCCCCCAATGAAAAGCAGGGGTGTCACTAGCTCGTTAAGAGACCATACAATAAGTGTCAGGGGCCCGAGACTGTTCAACTGCCTCCCAGCATACATAAGGGGGATTACCAACAGACCCCTGGCAGTCTTCAAGCTGGCACTGGACAAGCACCTAAAGTCGGTACCTGACCAGCCGGGCTGTGGCTCGTACGTTGGTTTGCGTGCAGCCAGCAGTAACAGCCTGGTTGATCAGGCTCTGATCCACCAGGAGGCCTGGTCACAGACCGGGCCGCGGGGGCGTTGACCCCCGGAACTCTCTCCAGGTAAATTCCAGGTAATACCAGAGGATAGATTCCCGGACTACAGTGTGTGAGCTGTCTGCGCTAGTGACCGAACTACGGGTCATCGGGTATAGACTTACGTACGTCCGCATCTTCCTTGCAGAGGAGAAGCCACAGAGATTTTTTTTTTTAGGTTTTGCCACCGAAGTGGCTAGTTTATTGTGCACCCCATATCCATCCTGTGGACGGTAGCGCTAGAGCATATGGATACACAAAAGGCCCAGGAACTAGGCCCCAAAGGGTTAACAGGAATACATATGGATTTATATCTACATATCTATAGTTCACTTATCTGTTACAAGCAAATTTAGGAAATTTGCTTAGTATATCTGGTATCTTATTTTCATTAATAAGATATCTTGACATGTCACATAGGTTATTATACTGTCTGTCTCTGTATTCCTCAATAAGTGGACAATTAAGCACATAGTGTTCAAGAGAATAACCATATGCCTGATCACATAATTTACATTTAGTTTGATCATCATCTGTGTGTCTCCCAAACTGCCAGAAGTACTTGTAACCAAGCCTAAGCTGGCCACTACAACATCAGTCAGTCTGTTCACATTGCAAGTTGCTCCATAAACATACTTATCTACGTTCATGTTATCATAGTGGGTTATAGATCTACTCAGGCTTCTAACTGCATTCCTATAACAATCATTTTCATTATTTACTTCTCTCCTAATATTATTCCTAATGCTAGACACAGTTATACCAAAGTTATATTCTACATTCTCCTTCTCGATGCTCTTCTTGGCTAACATATCAACTTTATCATGAAGGAGTAATCCAATGTGTGATGGGATCCATAGCAATTGTACATTAATTCCTTTGTCCCTAATTTTTGAGTATCTATACCTGGCTTCCCCAATGAGCATGTTGTTGGAGTCATTATATGAGCCAAGAGCCTTCAATGGTGACATAGAATCAGTAATGATGATAGAGTCAAGCTCAGTGTCATAGGTTAGCTTTAGCGCCATTAGGATTGCAAACAATTCAGTTTGCAGTGTAGACGCCCAGCTGTTAATTCTTATGCCTAACTCACAAATTTATTATCGTTCTTAACTAGGGAGGTGGCAACAAGAGCAGATGCAGCCCTGCCAGAAGACTCCTGTTTAGATGCATCAGTGTATATAACTTGTGATAACTTGTTACTACCAGCTAGGTGAGAAATTTCTTCTTGAGCAGTTGCTCTAACAAGAGATTTAAGGAAGGGATTACTAGCAATGAGCTTCTTGGGAGGGACTTGTAGGTATGTGATATTAAATGAACACATCTTCCATGGAGGGGTGAAATGCTCTTGTTGCCTACAGTGATACAGTTCATGCAGGTTATAAAACTTATGCAATTGCACGTTTTCACAATCCATTTAGATCTGTGTGTATTTACCTCTAGACACTTGGTAAGATTCACTGTGACAGTGTCTGGTTCGTTTCTCAACATTCTAATACCGAGTACAGTGTTAATTTCAACAATCCTATCACTGATACTAGAAATACCAAGCTCCTTCCTCATGTTAAGAACTTTTGTAGATCTGGGACAGCCAAGAATAATCCTGAGAGCTTCATTTTGCATTAACTCCAAGGTCGGAGAGAACTTTCTCTAGCTAATATCAACATGGGAGCAGCATAATCAATTAAGGACCTAACATAGGCTATGTACATCATTCTCACGATTCTCACATTTGCACCATAGTTGGGATTGTAGCCAGCAACAGCTTTGAGAGCATTTAGCCTAGCTTTACATTTCTTGTTTAGTTGTGGTATAGTGGATTTGTTAAAGGGTACATCTACACCAAGATATCTGTAAGTTTTAACGTAGCTAATGATTTCACCCTGCAAATAGATGGGTGGGGGATGTCGTTTGCTTGTTAATATCTTAGTTTTAGAGGAAGATATTATGAGGCCTAGTCGATTGCAAATTGCTTGAACTTCATTAAGAATGGTATTCATCTTCTTATGCCCTGTTGTATGGATCATGATATCATCAGCATAGCTTATAGCTAGATATTTAGGTGAGGCAGGTAGAGCATTTAGGAGAGCATTAATCAGAATATTAAATAGCATGGGACTAAGAACTCCTCCCTGCGGTGTACCTAAAGACATTTCTTTAGAATCACTTCTGAAGCCTTGGTAAAGGACAGAGGATACTCTATTTGACAGGTATCCTATTATCCAGCAGAGTAAGCTACCACCAATATTAATTTTGGCTAGTTCATGTAGTATAACGGTTCTGTTCGCAATATCAAATGCAGATTTTAGATCAAGAAAAGTGGTAAAACTAGTAGAGGTGTGTGCAGTGAGAAAGGTGGAAATACAGTTCTGCACACTTTTACCTTTCATGAACCCATAGAGGTAGGGGGAAAGTTGATGTCTGATTCTGTAGTACAGTCTGTTAGGCATCATTCTTTCAAAAGTTTTACAAAGACAACTAGTTAAGGATATCGGCCTAAATGTATCAGGCTGTTGGGGCTTAGGGATAGGCACAATGAGACTATTGGTCCAGGAAGTAGGAAGAACGCCCTCAATGTAACTGAGATTATACAGTGCCAACAAAGGGTTATCAGGCACGTGCCTTAGAGTTCTGAGAATATCATAGGTTATACCATCCTCTCCAGGAGCAGTTGATCGACCTTTGGTTAATGCATTATCTAATTCATACTCGGTAAAGAGGCAATCACTCTCATCAATATTTTGGCTCATAAAATTAATCAGTTTCAACATTTCTTCAGAAGTACTCTCTAATTTTTTTTTAATATGAGATGGAAGGCTTTCATGCCTGGATGTTTTGGACCAGTCATTTATGAGGTCATTTGCTTTTTCAAGAGGAAAGGGATGAGCAACATTGCCAGTCTTTTTCCTGGTTATTTTATTTATACCTTTCCAAGCCAAACTCAAAGGGGTGGACCTATTTAATCCACTAACAAACTGTTCCCATTCCTGTTGCCTAAGTTCTTCCTTTCTATTCCTTGCATTTGTTAGTGCAGCTTGGAACGTTCTGAGCAGGTCTGGGGTTACACAGAGTAATGTGTGTAACATAGAAGACTGTTCAACAGCCTCCCACCATGCATAAGGGGAATTACCAATAGATCCCTAGCTGTCTTCAAGAGGGAACTAGACAGATACCAAAAATCAGTACCCGCCCAGCCGGACTGTGGTTTGTACGTTGGATTAAGTGTGGCTTGCAGTAACAGTCTCGTTCATCAGGCCCTGATCCACCGGGAGGGATAGTCAAAGACTAGGCCGCGGGGGCGTTGATCCTCGGAATGACCTCCAGGTAGACCACATTCATATACCTGGGACCAATTTCAGTGGTTCTTCGACCCTCGTAGCCGGTCTGTAGTCAGGCTTCCTTATTATTTAATCAACCTGGCTGTTCCTGATAGCAGGCCCGCAGGCCTGCATGGACATCACAGCCTGGCTGATATGACATTTTGACGAGGCAGTGATCCAGGTTTCTAGACAGGAAGTGGTTCTGACAGATGACTCAGATGGAATAACCCCCGACCCCGCTGTTCCTTGATGAACGAGTCTTGATCCCCCTGATTTGGGAAAACCCTTTCATCTTCCTGGCATCAAAACCGTTTTAACAACCTATTCCCCAGGCTCTGTGACCCCTACCCCCCTCAAGGAAGGTTTCCTTGATGTTTTTTGGGGGGCTTTTTATTTGGGGGAATTGGATCTGTGCCCCAGTTCCCCGAAATTAAGCCTAAATTGCTTTCCCACACCCCCCCCCCCCAAAGGGCTGTATAATCCCCCGGGTTAGCGTTTTTCCCTTGATTTTAAAAATTAATAAAAATTTTGGTGACCCCTCCCCGGTATAACGCTTCTCGTAAAAATTTTTAGTAGTAAAAACCCTTCTTATCAAAGACAGTTTTATTTTTTTTCTTTTTCTTTATGTATATATATATATATATAATAATTTATAATTAATATATTATATATATATATATATATATATTTTTATATATTTTATATTTTTTAAAAATTTTTTATTTATTTATTTATATGTGTGTGTGTGTGTGTTGTGTGTGTGTGTGTGTGTGTGTTCCTTCCCTCCTGTTGTTTTTTTTTATGTTCGTTTTCCCTTTTCACTTTGACTGCCCCTTTTCTTCTGAACTTGTTTCACGGCCTTGTTTAAGTTTAGCCCTCTCACAACTAACCCAATTTTAAAAAAACTTTTACACTAATCATTTCGGTCCATCCGGGGAGATCTTCAAAACCCTGTGGGCCCAAGGTGTACCCACCAGACTTTTGTGGCTTGTGTTCTCTAACTTTATGGGATTGTTGAAAATGCCCGGGCCCAAAGTTTCATGCCCGAAACACACAGACACAATCATAGGTTTCTTCAGACACATACCTGGAGTGTTTTACATGTTTAAAAAAAGCACATTTGCACAAGCACAAGCAACCCCTAAGCACGGTAAAACTAGGAAAATGTTCAAAATAAGTACTGCACAAAATAACCATAGGTACACAACACAGGTACCCCAAAAAGTACAGCTACACACAAAACCCCAGGTACACACAAAAAAACAAAGGGACACAAAAGCCCCCGATAACAAAAGTCAGCTTTTCACAAAGCACAGGTACACACAAGCACAGGTGCACACAAGACAGTTTCACACAAAAAACAGATCAAAAACAAGAAAAGGTACACACAAAAACGGTACACAAAAACCAGATACACAAAAATAAAAACCCACACACAAGCACAGGTACACACAAAAACAGGTACACAAAAGCACAGATACCCCAAAAGTACAGCTACACACAAGCACAGGTACACACAAACAGGTACCAAAAGCACAGATACACAAAAGTACAGCTACACACAAGCACAGGTACACACAAACACAGGTACACAAAAGCACAGATACACAAAAGTACAGCTACACACAAGCACAGGTACACACAAGCACAGGTGCACACAAGCACAGATACACACAAGCACAGATACACACAAGCACAGGTACACACAAGCACAGATACACACAAGCACAGGTACAGACAAGCACAGGTGCACACAAACACAGGTACACAAAAGCACAGATACACAAAAGCACAGATACACACAAGCACAGGTACACACAAGCACGGTTTCACACAAGCACAGGTACAACCAAGCACGGTACACACAAGCACAGGTACTCAAAAGCACAGATACACACAAGCACAGGTACACACAAGCACAGATACACAAAAGCACAGATACACACAAGCACAGGTACACACAAGCACAGGTACACACAAGCACAGGTACACACAAGCACAGGTACACACAAGCACAGGTACTCAAAAGCACAGATACACACAAGCACAGGTACAGACAAGCACAGGTACACACAAACACAGGTACACAAAAGCACAAATACACAAAAGCACAGATACACACAAGCACAGGTACACACAAGCACAGGTACACACAAGCACAGGTACTCAAAAGCACAGATACACACAAGCACAGGTGCACACAAGCACAAGTACACACAAGCACAGGTGCACACAAGCACAGGTACACACAAGCACAGGTAACCCCACAAGCACAGGTAACACAAGACAAGTACACACAAGCACAGGTACACACAAGCACAGGTACACACAAGCACAGGTACACACAAGCACAAGTACACACAAGCACAGGTGCACACAAGCACAAGTACACACAAGCACAGGTTCACACAAGCACAGGTACACACAAGCACAGGTACACACAAGCACAGGTACACCCCAAGCACAGGTACACACAAGCACAAGTACACACAAGCACAGGTTCACACAAGCACAGGTACACACAAGCACAGGTACACACAAGCACAGGTGCACACAAGCACAAGTACACACAAGCACAGGTTCACACAAGCACAGGTACACACAAGCACAGGTACACACAAGCACAAGTACACACAAGCACAGGTACACACAAGCACAGGTACACACAAGCACAGGTACACACAAGCACAAGTACACACAAGCACAGGTACACACAAGCACAGGTACTCAAAAGCACAGATACACACAAGCACAGGTACAGACAAGCACAGGTGCACACAAGCACAGGTTCACACAAGCACAGGTACACACAAGCACAGGTACACACAAGCACAGATACACACAAGCACAGGTACAGACAAGCACAAGTACACACAAGCACAGGTTCACACAAGCACGATAACACAAAGCACAGGTACACACAAGCACAGGTACACACAAGCACAGGTACACACAAGCCAGGTACACACAAGCACAGGTACACACAAGCACAGGTAAAACACAAGCACAGGTACACAAAGTACAGGTTCACACAAGCACAGGTACACACAAGCACAGGTACACACAAGTACAGGTACACACAAGTACAGGTTCACACAAGCACAGGTACACACAAGCACAGGTACACACAAGCACAGGTACACACAAGCACAGGTACACACAAGCACAGGTTCACACAAGCACAGGTACACACAAGCACAGGTACACACAAGTACAGGTACACACAAGCACAGGTACACACAAGCACAGGTACACACAAGCACAGGTACACACAAGCACAGGTACACACAAGCACAGGTACACACAAGTACAGGTACACACAAGCACAGGTACACACAAGCCCAGGTACACACAAGCACAGGTACACACAAGCACAGGTACACACAAGCACAGGTACACACAAGTACAGGTACACACAAGCACAGGTACACACAAGCACAGGTACTCAAAAGCACAGATACACAAAAGCACAGGTACACACAAGTACAGGTACACACAAGCACAGGTACACACAAGCACAGGTACACACAAGCACAGGTACACACAAGCACAGGTACACACAAGCACAGGTACACACAAGTACAGGTACACACAAGCACAGGTACACACAAGCACAGGTACACACAAGCACAGGTACTCAAAAGCACAGATACACAAAAGTATAGGTACACACAAGCACAGGTACACACAAGCACAGGTACACCCAAACACAGGTACCACAAGCCGGTACACACAAGCACAGGTACCCACGCACAGGGTTTACACAAGCAAGGTACACACAAGCCAAAGGGACACACAGTACAGGTAACAAGCAAGGTAACACAAGCACAGGTACACACAAGCACAGGTACACACAAGCACAGGTACACACAAGCACAGGTACAACAAGACAGGTACACACAAGCACAAGTACACACAAGCACAGGTACACAGCAAAGTACACACAAGCACAGTACACACAAATACAGGTACACACAAGCACAGGTACACACAAGCACAGGTACACACAAGCACCAGGTACACACGCCGGTACACACAAGCACAAGTACACACAAGCACAGGTACACACAAGCACAGATACACACAAGCACAAGTACACACAAGCACAGGTACACACAAGCACAAGTACACACAAGCACAGGTACACACAAGCACAGATACACACAAGCACAAGTACACACAAGAAGTACACAAAGACAGGTTTCACACAAGCACAAGTACACACAAGCACAGGTACACACAAGCACAGGTACACACAAGCACAGGTACACACAAGACAAAGGGACACACAAGCACAAGTACACACAAGCACAGTAACACACAAGCCCGTACACACAAGCACAGGTACACACAAGCACAGGTACACACAAGCACAAGTACACACAAGCACAAGTACACACAAGCACAGGTACACACAAGCACAAGTACACACAAGCACAGGTCCCCACAGCACAAGTACACACAAGCACAGGGACACCAAGCCCCAAGTACACACAAGCACAGGTACACACAAGCACAAGTACTCACAAGCACAGGTACACACAAGCACAGGTACACACAAGCACAGGTACACACAAGCACAGGTACACACAAGCACAGATACACACAAGCACAAGTACACACAAGCACAGGTACACACAAGCACAGGTACACAAAGCCACAGGTACACAAGCACAAGTACACACAAGCACAGGTACACACAAGCAAGGTACACACAAGGCACAGGTACACACAAGCACGGTACACACAAGCACAGGTCACACAAGCACAGATACACACAAGCACAAGTACACACAAGCACAGGTACACACAAGCACAGGTACACACAAGCACAGATACACACAAGCACAGGTACACACAAGCACAGGTACACACAAGCACAGGTACACACAAGCACAGGTACACACAAGCACAGGTACACACAAGCACAGGTACACACAAGCACAGGTACACACAGCACAGGGTACACACAAGCACAGGTACACACAAGCACAGGTACACACAAGCACAAGTACACACAAGCACAGGTACACACAAGCACAGGTACACACAAGCACAGGTACACACAAGCACAGGTACACACAAGCACAGGTACACACATATCATTACCTTCAGTTACTAATACATTCAAGTATATGATAAATAAATAACTTAAGACATTTCTTCCTATACCGAGGTTATTGGCACACACAACCTACCTCGTGAGCTGCTCCTGCTGCTGCAGCTGATGCAGCTGTTGCTACAGCCCTTGCTGCAGCTGCTGCTGCTACAACCCTTGCTGCAGCTGCTGCTGTCTGTCAAAAAGACGTGGATGATAAAGTCATGACCTACTGAAAACAGTGTACGCAAATTTACTATTTAAGAAGGATATTGAACATAGTCTATCACTAAAACTTCCCTTTAACAGCCTGCTAACTTTGTAGATGAATGGTTCAGAGAACCGACATGTTGATAAATTAGACACATACACAACTCTTGGGAATCTTCATCGAGGAAACGTTTCGCCACACAGTGGCTTCATCAGTCCATACGAAGGAGAAACTTGAAGAACAGCAGGAGAATGAGGTAATTAGTCCCTCAACCTTGAGTCGATGTGTTTAGTCCATCAATCTTGAATAGAATGGACTGAACACATCGACTCAAGGTTGAGGGACTGATTACCTCATTCTCCTCCTGTTCTTGAAGTTTCTCCTTCGTATGGACTGATGAAGCCACTGTGTGGCGAAACGTTTCCTCGATGAAGATTCCGAAGAGTTGTGTATGTGTCTAATTTATCAGCCTGCTAACTACAATTAACTGACGTAATATACATGCAAACCACAAAGGAAGGAGAGTTATGAACGCATCATCACATACGAGTTATAACTTAAAAAGCTAGATGATTTGTGGAGAAAATGGTTTCTTAGACTTGTGAACCTTTCCCGTGCTCTGTATGACCCAAATAGCTACTGGATTACCATTATTTGCTTACATAATTTATTAGTAAACTATGGAGCGGCGAGTATACGTAAGACACACCATTTGCGCCATAAATTAAATTTAATGTACTTTTGGCATTAGCTTCCTCCACCTGACCTGCTTACTAAGTTGTCTTGGGTTTAGAGGAGTGAGGATAGAACCCTCTGCAACCTATTGAGGAAAAGCTAATGGGTTTAACGTTTCACATCAATAAAATGAATAGGGACCTTAGCGGAAGGTGCAGATATTTCGAGAAATAAGAGGCAGGAGCCAAATGTATTTCCACAACCAGCCGGGCTGTGGCTTGTACGTTGGATTGCGTGCAGCAAGCAGTAAAAGACTGGTTGATCAGGCTCTGATCCACCAGAAGGCTTGGTCACAGACCGGGCCGTGGGGGCGTTGACCCCCGGAACTATCTCCAGGAAACTCCAGGTAAAAC
>NC_069439.1:37287744-37307308 GCF_026875155.1 Cherax quadricarinatus | reverse complement strand
AGAAAAAACCCCCCAGCACAACAAGCCTCAAAACTGTACAACAAGCCTGCAAAAACCCGCACAAAAACCTGCAAAAAACCCCCACAAAAAGCCTGTAACACCCTACAACAAACCTAGAACACCAACAACAACCTTTAAAACCACACAACAAGCCTGTAACACCACACAACAAGCCTGTAAACCCTACAAAGCAAAAACCAGCACAACAAACCTGCAAAAACCTGTAAACAAACCTGCAACACCAGTACAACAACCCGCAACACCAGCACAAAAACCTGCAACCCCACACAACAAGCTGCAACACCGCACAACAAGCCCGCAAAAACCCCCACAACAACCCCGCAACACCACACAACAAGCCTGCAACACCTGTACAACAACCAACACCCGTACAACAAGCCTGCAACCCAGTACAACAACCTGCAACACAAGTACAACAAAACCTCAACACCACACAAAAAGCCCCGCAACACCAGTAAACAAGCCTGCAAAACCATACAACAAAAACCCCAAACACCAGCACAAAAAAGCCTCAACCCAGACAACAACCTGCAAAAAAAAAAAAAACCCCCCCCCCCCCAAACCCTTAAAAATAAACCCCGACAACAACCTGCCCAAACACAAAAAAGAAAAGTAAACAAGCCTGCAACACCAGCACAACAAGCCTGCAACACCAGCACAACAAGCCTGCAACACCAGCACAACAAGCCTGCAACACCAGCACAACAAGCCTGCAACACCAGTACAACAAGCCTGCAACCCACACAACAACCTGAACACCCACAACAACCCACAACACCTTACAACAAGCCGCAACACCATACAACAAGCCTGCAACACCAGTCAACAACCCTCAATACCAGACAACAAACCTGCAAAACCACAACAACCGCAACACCAGCACAACAACCTGCAACACCCACAACAAGCCTGCAAAACCCACAACAAACCTGCAAAACCATACAACAAGCCTGCAACGCCTGTACAACAACCTGCAAACCATACAACAACCGCACACCACACAACAAACCTGCAACACCACAAACAACCTGCAACCCACACAACAACTGCAACACCACACAACAAGCCGCAACACCAGCACAAAAGCCCGCAACACCAACAACTAACCGCAACACCATACAAAAAACCTCAAGACCAGCACAACAACTGCAAAACCTCACAACAAGCCTGCAACCCACACAAAAAGCCTGCAACACCTGTCAACAAGCCTCAACACCCAAAACAAGCCTGCAACACCAGCACAAAAACCTCAAGACATACAACAAAACCCCAACCCAGTACAAAAAGCCTGCACACCACACAACAACCGCAAACACCATACAACAAGCCGCAACACCAGTACAACAACTTTCAACACCCGAAACAACCTGCAAAAACCCCGTACAACAAGCCTGCAACACCCTACAACAAGCCTCAACATGTCAACAAAAACCCGCAACACCATACAACAAGCCGAACACCATACAACAAGCCGCAAAACCAGTACAACAACCTGCAACACCCGTACAACAACCTGCAACACCAAAACAACATGGGTCTTTCCCCAGTTCCTCTCTGGAAACATTTCGAAACCCAAAGGGAATTGGGAAATTTGTGTTGCTTTTCCCTAGCACCCCCGGGAACCACCAAACCATAGGTGAAATTTTGGCGGCAAATGGTTATCAATTCTGACTTCAGGGTTTTCTTGTGAAAATATTTTAAAAAGGGGAAACATGCTAATGTTCAAAAACAAGACGATTTACCCCAAACAAAAAAGTTTTTTCCAAGACGTGTTTTGGATACCCCTGGGTTTTGGCAAAGGATATCCAAAGATATGAAAAAATTTTTCCCAAATCAAGAAAATATCCCAGGCATAGAAAAAAAAGGGTCTGGATATAAAAAAATCCCAAAGATTTCCCCCAAAGAAACAAAAGGGAAATCGAAAACATAAAAGGGATTTTTCCAGATATAAAGGAATACCCCAAACCCTAAAAGTATATCCCAACAAGACAAAAATAAGGCCAGGGAAAAAAAATTTTTTGGGGGGGTTTTATAAAATCCCGACACGGGGAAAAATTTTAAACACATATGAAAAAAGTATAATGTAAATCCTTTATTGACTCCCTTTCGCCCACACATTGGGCTTTTTCAAGTCACAAAACACTTATGCACCCTAGGGAAATTTTTAATTCGGGAAAAACTTTTCGCCAAAAACAGTGGTTTCATCAGCCCAATAAAAAGATGAAGGCTAAGGAGGGGAAAAGAATGGGGAAATCAGCCCTCAACCTGGAGCCCGATGTGTTCATTTCCATCAATCTTGTAGATTGATGGACTAAACCCACATGGGACTCCAGGTTGAGGACTAAATTACCTCATTCTCCTCCCCCCTTTTAACCCCCTTCCCCCTTTTTGTATTGGAGATGAAGCCACTGTGTGCGAAACTTTTTCCTGAATAAAGTTTTTCCATATCTGCATAAGTGCTCAATTTTTCCAATTTTGTGGGTTTTTTTAAAACCTTTCATAAAAAAGCCCCCAAACCCAAAAACAACCAGGGGGGAAGGAACGCGATTATTTAAAACAGGTTCAGAAGCTGGGGTCAGGGGGGGAGAATCTGAAACTAAATTTTTTCCGAGGGGGGTTTATAGGAGACTTACCCAAATCCCCCTTTCCAAGCTACCCAAAATTTAGACCTAAAACCCCCCACTCGAAACATCATCAGGATTCAGCATTCTCCACCTGACCCCCAGCAAAAATTAAAACCGACTAAAAATATTTCGCGCCCTTTCCCCACCCCAGGTATTCTGTTTTGATTTAAAAACCCCCACTGTGGGGGGCGAAACAAATTCAAAAAAGGGATCACTTTAAATACTGCAAATGTGTTTTTATTTCCACTATAAGGCCCATCACTACAAAAAAGGGGAAACAGTAGGGTATCGTAGAAAAGTAATAATATCAAAATAGAAACAAAAACGAGACTTAAAGGATATCCAGAAAAAAAGGGGAATTTGGTAGCAAAAAGGGAATATAAAAAGAATAGGGGGGATTTTTCCAGCCCCATTTTAAAATTATCACCCCCAATTTTTTTAAAAGGTGGACCGGAAAGGGCCACATAACCCTTTCGTCAGATAAACCAAAAGCTCCAGCTGGGGGTTCACATATGACTAAGATCCGCGTCCTGTTACCAAAACCAAATTTTACCTAACCTAACCTCCAGAAAAATTTTAAAACCCTTTCGAAATAAAAGTTATCAAAGATACAAAAGGGAAAATCAACATGAACAAGATTTCAAAAAGGTCCCCAAAGGAAATCCAAGACTAAAAAAAAATATCCAAAGAAAAGAGGATATCCCCGGGTATAAAAGGATATCTGAGACTCTCGCTCATTTTTTTTAGGGGTCGCCTCGCTGGGGCTGCTGGGGAAATTTTTTGCAAGATTTCCCAAACCCCCCGGGCTGCGTGTAAAAGGGTGCTGTGTAAACTCTGCTGTGTAGCTGCGGGTGTGTAGCTGCTGCTTTTGGGAGGGTCTGCTGTGTTTGCTGCTGCTGCGTGTAGCTGGGGCTGTGTAGCGCTGCTGCGGTAGCTGCTGCGTGTAGCTGCTGCTGTGTAGCTGCTGCTGTGTAGTGCTCTCTGTTTGCTGCTGCGTGTAGCTGCTGCTGGAGCTGCTGCTGTGAAATGCGCTGCTTGTAGCGCGCTGTGTGCTGCTGCTGTGAGCTGTCTGCGTGTTGCGCTGTGAGTGCCCGGTGGTTAGCTGCTGCTGCTGCTGCTTGTACTGCGCTGTTTCTGCTGTGTGCTGCTTGAAATTGGGGTTGCTGCTTGGGGCTGCTGTGTGTAGCTGCTGCTGTGCTGCTGTGTAGCTGCTGCTGCTGTGTAGCCTGCGCGTGTAGCTGCTGTTTTTTGTAGCTGCTGCTGGTAGCTGTGCAATGTACTGCTGCGTGTAGCTCCGCTGTTTAGCGCTGCTGTTAGCTGCTGCGCTGGTAGCTGCGCTGCGGGGTAGCTGCTGCCCCTGGTACGCTGCTGCTGTTAGCTGCGCTATGTAGCTGCGCTGTGTAGTCGTTGTGTAGCTGCTGCTGTTAGTTGCTGCTGCTACTGGTTTTTAAAACTGTGCTGTGCAGCTGCTGCTGGCTGTGTAGCTGCGCGTGTCTGCTGCTGTGTAGCTGCTGTGTGCTGTGTAATGCTGCGTGTAGCTGCTGCTGTGTGTAGCGCTGCTGTGTAGCTCTGCTGCGTGCTGTGTAGTGTGTGTAGCTGCTGCGGTAGCTTGCTTGGGGCTCTGCGGTCGCTTTCGCTGCTGCTGTGTAGCTGCTGCTGTTAGCTGTGCTGCTGTGTCTGTGTAGTTGGGTACTGCTGTTAGCTCGCTGTGTACTGCGCTGTGCTGCTGCTGTGTAGCTGCTGCTGTTAGCTGCGCTGTGCTGTGTACTGCTGTGTAGCTGCTGTGTAGCTGTGCGTTAGCTGCTCTGTGTAGTGCGCTGTGTAGCTGCGCTGCTGTGTACTGCTGCTGTGTAGCTGCTTTGTGTACTGCTCGTGTACTGTGCTGTAGAAGCCTTACTGTCTGCAAGCAGCCCATGCGCTGCCACTTAGTTCATATTTCGCGCCCTCAAGTGCTGCCATCTATAGGCCTTGCCACTTCAGTATCCCAGACTTGCCTCCTCCACTCACACAGCGGCCTGGCTTCAACCAAAGTACTCTCATCTCTCTCTCGGGGGCTGGCCTTGCCCCCATGGGCACAAACAAAAACAAACCTGTGTAACCCACCACTATTAACAAAAAAGTAAAAGCCCGAAGAAGTATTCTTTTAACTACCCCGCTCTACACAAACCAAAAAACAGCCCTTCATTTTGGGTCCCAGCGGGGTCGCGCGTTGTGTTTCCCTGGAGAAAAAAGGGGGAGTATAAGTCCCCTTTTCATTCATCCCCCACATAAAAAGCATCCGTCTCCAACGAGTTACCCTGATGTCGTGTCGCCGTTGAGCATCCAGAACGGGTACAAGCAGACCCAGCCAAAATTTGCCGAATTCTTCGAGAATTTTTAATGGCGTCCCAGCGCTCACGCACAGTGCCCCACGCTTTTCCCAAAGTCACGTGTTCAGCGCACTTGTTTGTTGCTGTTTTCAGTTTACCAGCTGTTTCAGCGAGCCAGAGTGAGTTTTGTGGTGATTTTCTGCGTCCATGTGCTTTTTGCCTGTTTTTGGGGTTTTAGAGGGGGAAGTTGCCAGATCCTCCCCGCCGTACACTCACCCCCCTCCCGCCACCCCATACCAACACCACCACGCCCTCTCCCTCTGCTGTGTTTTCTCTGTTTTTTTGTGTGAATTTTTTTCCATGCGTGTAACCAGTGCCCGAGGGCCCCCGAAGCGGGGTGGGTCGCTCCCCCGTAATCACGACACCACGGATCGACACCCCGTTGGGTGGCCGTTCTGTAGACCTACAAACCACGTGAGTTTCCAGATGTCCCCGGCCCCATGCTGTGGTCTGCTTTCCCCCATCACCCTCGACGCCACCCACGATGCTGCCCCGACTTTATGACGACGATGTCTGCCTGACGTCACCTCGAGATGTCTGCAAAAGTCACCTCACATGTCTGCTGCGTCACCTCCATTCGCCTGAGTCACCTCACGTTTCTGCTGACGTCACCCGTGCTGTGACGCACCTTGCGACATCCCGCCTGACATCACATATTTTACATCGAGTGTTCTAGAATTATTTCAGTATTTTCGAGAAGATTGAGAGAAAAAATATGTCGTGTGTTAATTAATTCCTCTCAGTCAGTGTTCTCACATTTTTGTATGTCTTAGTCATTTTTAAATGCGCAGAAAAGCATCATTTGCTAGTTAAGCCATGTTGTACCGTATTAAAAGCGGTGTGTTTTTAAAGTTCCGTGTGTCCAGTGAGGTCTGTGGTCAGACCCTTGAGTTGTACCACTAAGTCACCCGTGACCAGTGTGTTTTACAGCTGATTCTCAGCCTGAGCGTATGAGCCCCCTTGTACAGAAAGCTTTTATGCTCGTCGCTCGTGTGTTCTGTAGAATCGTACCTGCTACGATTCCCCTCGAGATTTTTTTCACTTCACCTCCAGACCTTCAGATGCAGTTATATTAGAGAAACAAGTCGGGGACGCTTAGACTAACTCTGCTATAACTCCAACTGTCGAGAGATGATACTCGTCAAGCCGCAGCCAGCCTGTCGGCAGGCGCTGTGTCAGCCTCGTGTCACAAGCTTCAGTGAGCACCTGCACAAAGAAGATGTCACTTTGACTGTAGCTCTCTCACTGCAAGTCTGGTGTATGATGTTACGACTCCCAGATGTTTCCCAGTCGTCTCTGCCCCCGACTCGCTCCACAACTCGCTCCACGCCGCGCAGTGAAGCCCAGCGACAGTACCAGTCGAGAAGTGTCCTCCTGAGTCGGGTTGCCAGAAATCCTGCCCAGTTGCCGAGTTTTGTCGACGCCCCACTCAAGGGCACCAGCATGTCGTGCCCCCGGTTGAGTGAAAACCTGCAGCGATCCTACGATGTCTGCTTCACCGTTCCCGAGGAGACCGTACCCTGTTACGTTTACAGCTCAGCCCAGCGATGTCTCCCGTGTTGCAGTATCTGTCCAGACGCAGGAAGGCGTGCAGTGATCCCACGGACGCTCACTGCCTTGCCACTTTTTTTAAAGCCACCCCCACACGTTTTTTTCTTCCCCCCTGTGGGAATTTTTTTTTTCATGTCCATATTATATATATGTTTTTTTTTTGTTCTGTCCCCTTTCCTACGAGGAGAGACCGAGTTTCTTTTCTACCGTTTTGTCGCGCGGACGACGCGCGTAGGGGGCCGAGCGTAGTAAAAGCCTGTCTGTCTGCACAGACAGCCCATGCTGGGCTGCCAGCTTTTTATATTTTTGCGCCCCTAAATGCTGCCATCTATGGCCTTCCACTTCAGTTGCCCAGACTTTCCCGCTCTCACCCAAAACGCGGCCCGGCTTCAACAAACAAGTATCTCATCTCTCTCTCGTGGGCATGGCCCTGCCCGGGCCATGGGCACAAACACACAAGCCTGTGTAACCCACCACTACTTAACAATAAAGTAAGAAGCCTCCGAAGAAGTATATCATTTAACTACCCGCTCTACAGCTACCAAACAAGTCCTTTATACTGCTGTGTAGCTGCTGTTGTGTACCTGCTGTTGTGTACCTGCTGTTGTGTAGCTGCTGCTGTGTAGCTGCTGCTGTGTAGCTGCTGCTGTGTAGCTGCTGTTGTGTAGCTGTGCTGTTTGGTAGCTGCTGTTTGTGTAGCTGCTGCTGTGTAGCTGCTGCTGTGTAGCTGCTGCTGTGTAGCTGCTGCTGTGTAGCTGCTGTTGTGTAGCTGCTGCTGTGTAGCTGCTGTTGTGTAGCTGCTGCTGTGTAGCTGCTGCTGTGTAGCTGCTGCTGTGTAGCTGCTGCTGTGTAGCTGCTGCTGTGTAGTTGCTGCTGCTGTGTAGCTGCTGCTGCTGTGTAGCTGCTGCTGTGTAGCTGCTGCTGTGTAGCTGCTGCTGTGTAGCTGCTGCTGTGTAGTTGCTGCTGTGTAGCTGCTGCTGCTGTGTAGCTGCTGCTGCTGTTGATGATGATGATAAGAACATAAGAAAAAAGGAACACTGCAACAGGCCTACTGGCCTATGAGAGGCAGGTGCAATTTTCGCACCAGCTTTAGCCAATGCCTTGACCTAGTAAGATCAGACACGTCACTCAAGGGAGGAGCATGACATCCGTCCTAGTAGCACAAGCTAGTCAGGTCCAACTCACAACCCACCCACACCCACTCATTCACCTATTCATCACCACTACATCGACATCATCACCAATCATGACCATCATCAACCTCCATCACCATCATCTACATCATCACCATCTCACCATCATATCATCAATCATCAACATCATCACCATCATCACGATCACCATCACCATTCATCACCATCATCCATCATCATCATCACCATCATCACCATCATCACCATCATCACCATCATCACCATCATCATCATCATTACCATCATCACCATCATCACACATCACCATCATCACCATCATCAATCAACCATCACCATCATCACCATCATCCATCATCATCATCATCACACCATCATCACCATCATCATCACATCACCATCATCACCATCATCATCCATCATCACCATCAATCACCATCATCACCATCATCACCATCATCACCATCATCATCATCACCATCATCACCATCATCACCATCATCATCACCATCACCATCATCACCATCATCATCATCATCATCACATCATCACCCATATCATCACCATCATCACCATCATCACCATCATCATCATCACCATTATCACCATCATCACCATCATCACCATCATCACCATCATCATCATCATCATCACCATCATCACCATCATCACCATCATCATCATCACCATCATCACCATCATCACCATCATCATCACCATCATCACCATCATCACCATCATCATCACCATCACCATCATCACCATCATCATCATCATCATCACCATCATCATCATCATCACCATTATCACCATCATCACCATCATCACCATCATCACCATCATCACCATCATCATCATCATCCATCTATCACCATCATCACCATCATCACCATCATCACCATCATCACCATCATCATCATCATCACCATTATCACCATCATCACCATCATCACCATCATCATCATCATCTGATGGTGATGATGATGGTGGTGGTGTTATAGCTGCTGTTGATAACGAAGGTGGTGGTGGTGGTGGTGGTGGTGGTGGTGGTGATGGTGGTTGTGGTGGTGGTGGTGGTGGTGATGGTGGTGGTGGTGGTGGTGGTGGTTGTTTGGGGGTGGTGGGGTGGTGGGGGTGGTGATGGTGGTGGTGAAGGTGGTGGTGGTGGTGGTGGTGATGGTGGTGGGTGATGGTGGTGGTTGGTGGTGGTGGTGATGGTGGTGGTGGTGGTGGTGGTGGTGGTGGTGGTGGTGGTATGGTGGTGGTGGTGATGGTGGTGGGGGTGGTGGTGTGGTGGTGGTGGTGGTGGTGAAGTGGTGGGGATGGTGGTGGTGATGGTGGTGGGATGGTGGTGGTGATGGTGATGGGGGTGGTGATGGTGGTGGTGATGGTGGTGGTGGTGGTGTTGGTGGTGGTGGTGGTGTTTTGGGGGTGGTGGTGATGGTGGTGGTGGTGGTGGTGATGGTGGTGGTGATGTGGTGGTGGTGGTGGTGGTGATGGTGATGGTGGTGGTGATTGGTGGGTGGTGGTGGTTTATGGTGGTGGTGATGGGGGTGGTGATGGTGGTGATGGTGGTGGTGGTGGTGATGGTGGTGGTGGTGGTGGTGATGGTGGTGGGGGTGTGGTGAGTGGTGGTGATGGTGGTGGTGATGGTAGTGGTGTGGGGTTTGGTGGTGGTGGTGATGGTGGTGGTGATGGTGGTGGTAATGGTGGTGGTGATGGTGGTGGTGGTGGTGTTGGGGGTTGTGGTGTGTGGGTGGGTGGGGGGGGGGGTGGTGGTGGGGGTGGGGGGGTGGTGGTGTTGGGGGTGGTGGTGAGGTGGTGGTGAGGTGGTTTGGTGGTGGTGGGGATGGTGGGGGATGTGGTTGGGGGTGGTGGGTGGTGGTTTTGGGGTGGTGGTGTGGTGGGGTGTGGGGGTGGTGGGGGTTGGGGGGGTGGGGTTGGGGGTTTGGGGTGGTGGTGGTGGGGTGGTGGGGGTGGTGGTGGTGGGGGTGGGGGGGGGTGGGGGGGGTGATAATGGGGGTGGTGGTGATATGGGGGTGGTGTGGTGTTGGTGGGAGTGGGGATGGGGTATGGTGGTGGTGGTGGTGGGGATGGAGGGGTGATGGAGGTGGGGTGGTGGGGGTGGGGGGGTGGGGTGGGGATGGTGGTGGTGAGGTGGTGGTGGTGGGGATGGTGGTGGTGAGGGGGGGTGGGTGGTATTTTGGGGGGTGGGGGGGTGGGAGGTGGTGATGGGGGTGGTGGTGGGGGGTGGGGTGGTGTGGGGTGGTGGTGGGGGGATGGTGGTGGGGTGGGGGGGTGTGGTGGGGGTGGGGTGGGGTGGTGTGGTTTGGGGTGAGGTGGGGGTGGTGGGGGGGGGTGTTGGGTGGTGTGTTTTGGGGTTTGGGGGTGTTGGTGGGGTGGTGGGGGTGGGCTGCTGCGCTTTTGCTGCGCTGCTGCTTGCTGTGTTTGTGCTGCTGCTGCGTTGCTCTGCTGGTGCTGCTGATGCTGCTGCTGGCTGTTGCAACGTTCTGTTGCTGCTGTTGCTGCTGCTGCTGCTGCTGCTGCTTTGTGCTGCTGCGCTCTGTTGCTGCTGTTTTCTACTGTTGCGCTGTTGTTGCTGCGCTCTGTTGCTGTTGCTTGCTGCTGCTGCGCTGTTACTGCTGTTGTTGTGCTGCTGCTGCGTGCTGCTGTTGCTCCGTTGCTGCTGCTGCTGTTTCTGCTGTTGCTGTGCGCTGGCTGCTGTTTTTGCTGCTGCTGTTGTTATTGCTCTGCTGCTGCTGCTGTTGCGCTCGCTGCTGTTGCTGCTGGGGTTTTTTCGCTGTTTCTGCTGCTGCTGTTTCTGCGCTGCTGTTGTTTTGCTGCGCTCTGCGCTGTTTTGTGCTGCTGCTGTTTTTTCTGCTGGTGTTGTTGCTGCTGTTTGCGCTGCTCTTTCTGCTGTGCTGTTGCTGCTGCTGGGCTGCTGCTGCTGCTGCTGCTGCGCTGTTGTGCGCTGTGCGTTGGGGCTGCTGCTGTTGCTGTGTCTTTTTGTTGTTGCTGTCTGCGCGTTTTCTGCTGTGCTGTGCTCTGCATTTGGGGCTGCTTTCTGTGTTGGGCTGCTGCTGTTTTTGGGGCTGTGCTGTTTGGGGCTGCTGGCTGCTGTTGTTGCTGTGCTGTGCTGTTGTTGCTGCTGCTGCTGTTGTTGCTGCTGCTGCTGCTGCTGCTGTTGCTCTGCTGTGGCGCTGCGCGCTGCGGCCCGTTTTTGCTGCTGCTGCTGCTGCTGTTGTTGCTGCTGCTGCTGCGTTGCTGCTGTTGCTGCTGCTGCTGTTGTTTTGTTTGTTAGTTGCTCTGCGCTGCTGTTGCGCGTTTCTGTTGCTGCGGCGTTGCTGCTGTTGCTGCTGCTGCTGCTTTGCGTTGTTGCTGCCGCTGCTGCGTTTTTCCTGTTGCTGCGCTGCTGCTGCTCTGCTTTGTTGTTGTTTTTTGTTGTTTTTGCTGCTGCTGCGCTGCTGCTGCTGCGCTATTGTGCTGTTGCGCTGCGCTGTTGCTGCTGCTGGCGCTGCTTTTGCTGCTGTTTTTTGTGCGCTGTTGCTGCTGCGCTGTTTTCTGTGTTGCTGCTTGTCGGGGTCTGCTGTTGTTACTGTTTGCTGCTGGGTTTGGGGCTGCTGCTGTTGCTGCTGGCTGTTTGGGGCTGCTGCTTTGTGCTGTTTTGCTGCTGCTTTGCTGCTTTTTGCTGCTTTGCTGCTGTTGCTGCTGTTTTGTGCTGCGCTGCTGCTTTGCTGTGCTGCTGTTGTTGTTGCTGCTGCTGTTGCTGCTGTTGGTGCGTGCTCTGTTGGGGCTGCTGCGTTGTGCGATCTTCGCTGTTTTTGCTGCTGTGCGCTGTTGCTGCTGCTGCTGCTGTGCTGCTCTGCTGCATTGGGGCTGTGCGCTGTTGGGGCTGCTGCTGTTGGTGCGCTGCGTTGGTGCTGCTGCTGCTGCTGTTGTTGCTGGCTGCTGCTGTTGTTGTGTGCTGCTGTTTTGCTTTCTGCTGCTGCTGTTTGGGGTGTGCTGCTGTTGTGCGTGCTGTTTGGGGCTGCTGCTGCTGCTGTTTCTGTGCTGCTTTGCTGCTGCTGCTGCTGTGTGCTGTTGCTGCTGCTGCTGCTGTTGCTGTTGTTTCTACCGCTGCTGCTGTTGTTCCTGTTGCTGCTGGGTGCTGCTGCTGCTGTTGTTGTTGTTTTGTTGTTGTTTGCTGCTGCTGCTGCTGCTGCTGCTGCTGCTGCTGCTGTATTGCTGCTGTTGCTGCTGCTGCTGTTGCTGCTGCTGCTGCTGCTGCTTTTGCTGCTGTTTCTGCTGCTGCTGTTGCTGCTGCTGCTGTTGCTGCTGTTGCTGTTGTGCTGCTGTTGCTGCTGTTGTTACTGTTGCTGCTGCTGTTGGTGCTGCTGCTGTTGCTGCTGCTGTGTTGGTGCTGCTGCTGTTGGGTGCTGTTGCTGCTGCTTTCTGTTGCTGCTTCTGCTGCTGTTGTGCTGGGTTTCTGCTGTTGGTGCTTTCTGCTGCTGCTGCTGTTGCTGCTGCGCTGCTGCTGTTGCTGCTGTTGATGGTTTCTGCTTTTTGCTGCTGTTTGCTGCTGCTGCTGCTGTTGTTGTTGCTGCTGCTGTTGCTGCTGGTGTTGCTGCTGCTGTTGGTTTCTGCTGCTGTTGCTGCTGCTGCTGCTGCTGTTGCTGCTGATGCTTGTGCTGTGTTGTTGCTGCTGCTGCTGCTGTTGCTGCTGCGCTGCTGCTGCTGCTGTTGCTGCTGATGCTTCTGCTGTTGTTGCTGCTGCTGCTGCTGTTGCTGCTGCTGCTGCTGCTGCTGCTGCTGCATTGGTGCTGCTGCTGCTGTTGGTGCTGCTGCTGTTTGGGGGCTGCTGCTGTTGGTGCTGCTGCTGCTGCTGTTGTTGCTGCTGCTGTGTTGTTGCTTGTTACAAAAAACGCGATTCTAAAGCTTAGAGATCTCCAGTGAATACTAGAAAGGACTGCCCTTTTAGCATCCAGCCTGTTACTGGGTTTTCGTAACAAGTAGTCAGTATCCTTGTCCAATTATCCATTAAAATTCAGTATGGTTCAATAGTGCTTTAGGATTACAACTGGTAGGCTACTAACTAGAGAAATTAAAATTAATAAAATTTATTAAGTAGTAAGTTGTCTAGAGGTATATTATCAAATTTAAAATTAATTACGAAATCAAAATAAAATCAATCTCTCGAGTTCAATATTATTGTGCTAAAAGCACATATCCCCATTTATAATTCTTAAGTACCGTCAGGTACATTAACATTTAATAAGATATTACAAATATGTACAAGTAAGTGTGTGTATGCGTGTAAGTGCTCTTAAGTAGTTGAGCTATGTCTCAAGACTCTAATAAGACTTAAACAAGTGACTGACAAAGTCTCAAATAAACTAACTTCTTGACCGACTGCAACCCGAACAGTCTGCTTGAACAACAAAGAATGCTAAGCCCAATAGCAATACAATATCAAGCGACTGCGACACAGAATCAGGAACAAGGGATATAATATAACGACACTAAGTAGGACCATCTGCAGATCCTCCACAAAAGTTACAACTCCCATAATACTGAATCTAAGTTCAGCATAGGTAAAACTATGACTGTGACAATACACAGGAACCCGTACAAAATTAGGTCAAGGGAAACTATAGCTCGGGACCTGAGATGTTTCAGAGTGTCAATGTGACACACAACCCAGTAAAACTCGAAAACACAAAGTCTATACTGTTCTGGAACAAAGTTCTACGAACAAACAAAATAATGAGACAGAAAAATGTGCCCAACCCACCAAGGAGCTCCACGACTGTAGACAGAAAATTGTCCAACCACCAAGGAGTCTCCACAACTCACAATTTCACGAGGGGTAGGACCCCCCCCCTCGATCACGTGATAGTTCGTGGACAACTGCAGTCAAACCCGGGCGTTAACGAGCGACAGCGATAATTACAGTAGTTGAAACAAGACTAACTAGCACATTTTATGTACACCCTAAACATAAGTCAATTAAAAAAATTAACAGTCAAATAATAAATAAAGTCATACATTTAGTTTACTATTATCGCAAAAAAGCAATAATTTTTTTTTTTTTTATATTTTATTTTAAAACAGTTGCGATACAAATTTTAGCAGAAAAATTAAAGATAAACGACAAAAGTTACTGACTAGAATTTCACTTAAAGAAACCAAAATATTATCCCATACTGCACGGGGTAATTTGAACCTTACTCACAGTGGAAATATTGATACCTACTGCACGTGGTAATACAACACACCCCAACACACTGTATATTACAATGGTAATACACTCTCACACACAACACACCGTTATTACGGGAAATATACACTACACTAACATATACATTACATGATATTTTTTATTTGTTAAAAAACATCCTAAAAAGGTTACTTTACAAAACTCAAAAACGGGGAAATTATAAGATTGACAATAAAAAGAAGAGATAAAAAAAAAACTAACACGCACAATGACACACATACACAAGCACAAAGGTGAGGTTTCTGCCTGTCAACCACACTATGAGAGCAAAAATCTAAGATCTCGGGTCTTAACAGAGCACCACGATACTCAAAAATTAATTTAGGCGATTATCACAAGATCTTAATAATGGGTATTTAGGATACAAAGAAGGAAACGGGATAATACTAAAAGTCACAATAAAAAATCCAATATAACAAAAAAAAACCGATGTGAAATTTACATCTCACGGAACTAAGAAAAAATGATGAAGTAGTTAAGTAAAAAAAATATTATGAAAAGCACACTGTAAAACACTAAAAAATTAAACAAAAAAGAACCAGTAGCTTATGCTGGGGAAAAAATTTTTTTTTTTTTTATAAACATTCACTTGAATCAAAATCATTAAGACACCTATAACTTTTTTGGATTTTAAAAATTTTCATCATAAAGCCCTTGAAATGATTTTGCATGATAAAGATAATATGAAAATCGGTAAAACACTTTTAAAAATGATAACTTTTAGTTCCTGAAACCTGGGGCATAACCAATTTGCCCATAGATATAAAAAACTAATTTAAAACCCCTTAAAACGCACTCCATGCTCACACCCAAGCTAGGAAAATAGCCCGTTTTTCCCCCCCTTCCTTTTGCAAATCCTAAACCCCTTAATTAAATTTCGATAACCCTCACAAAAATCTCTCTCCCATCTCCTCCAACCCCCCTTTTTTCCACACGTGTCTATAAAAATTGTGCCAACGCATTAATTTTTTGCACGCACGTCCGCCCCCCTAACCCCACATCATGTAAAATTTTAATCCGAAAATCATATACCAATCGATTCTCACCCTTTTATTCACCCCGTTATATTAAACTTAAAAACCCTCAAACCTGAAAAACCCCCCCCCCACTAATTTTTAAAACCCTTACCCATCCAAACCCTTATAAGTTCTTACAATCGCAAAAATAAAACGTATGAAAAAATATCCCCAATCCCCCACAACCCTTGCATTCACCATCCTCCGTTTTCTTATAGAATAAAACCTTCCTGACGGAAAATTTCCCATGTAAAAATCTTCTAATTCTCGATTTTGGGTTTTTAAACGCAATTTGTTTAAACCCCCCCTTTACCCCAAATCATCATCGGTTTACTCCTTCAAAAGCCGCCCCAAAGCCTTCCCTTCCCCCTATAAGATTTCTCAATTTTAGTAAAGGATCCCTCACGTTTTAAATACCCGAAAACTTGGGCCTACCTATCATGAACCCCCTACCCCCCCCCCACCGTCGCATATCCTGATGTATTCTATGAAGCCGTCTCCTTTCACCCCTCCCCCCGCTTAAAAACTATGTTTTAAAATACTTTATTATCCTTTTTTGACTTTAAGCCCCAGCCCCCAGGGGCCAAACCCGGGAGTGTGAAAACCCGCTCTACAAACCTTCGCCCCCTTTTCCCCCAAATAAATTTAAAAAAACACTTTTTTGTAGCCTTTTTAAAACCACAACGAAGTATCGGAAATATTCCCGTAACATGCCTTAGTTTACTATTAATAGACTTTCGTTGTAATCACCCTTTGTTCAAACTTAAATAGCACTTTTAAAACCCACGAGGCGCTTAAAAACACTGAACGATACGCAGGGAAATTTTATTTGCTGTCTAATTTGAAATCTTACATAAACGATCCCACTATCTTTATTTGGTCACCCTTTCCCCCTTTCAGAAACCCATTCCGCCCTCACGTGACCCTTTTTCAAATTCATATACTTTTTTTTTCCCCCCCATGTTGATCGTCTGCCGTAGTTTTTTCAAAAACTTTCAAAAACGTTTCTACCCGAATCAAATCCATGTTTTCTCTCACCAAAATCTCGTATCGTCGAATACCCAAAAATGCCCCCCCCCACCCCTTTACTTTTACCCCCCCCTTTTGTTTCCCAATAAAACCCCCTTTTCCCTTATAAAAGGGGATCTTAAAAAACAACAAAAAAAATTTTGAAAGGGGCAACCTTGACGAAAACCCTTCCCATCTGAATCGATCTCCCAACCTCCCATTCCCCTGCACACGAAAGGGTTGCCCCCTGTACATTAATTTGGCCCATGTTTAAAATTTCCGCCCCAAAACCCCCTGCCATTCATGATCTTCCAAAACGCCCCCTTCCACTAATATGCCGCCCCCAAAATCTATAGCCAATCCCCCCCCCCTTTCCTTTTTCTTACTCTTTCTTCAAAAAAACTTCTAATCATCCGTACCTTTATACTTGACTGCCCGGCCCCCCATATTGTCCCTTGTCAACCCTGCCCGGATTTTTTTTTATTCTGTTAGCCAAGACCTTTCAAAATTTTTTCACCAATAAAAAGAGATTGCACGATAATCTTTAGTTAAAAAGGGTCGCCTTTAGGAACAGGACGAACAGCAACCTTTGTTTTCCCCTAAAACCCCCCTCCCCCTTCATTTTATTGAAAAAACGTACCCAAAAACCCCCCTTTAAAACGTTCCCTTTTGAAATAAAAGTCGTGGGAACCCACTTCCTGGCGCCTTACCAATTTTCGCCCCCGATAAAGCCTCCCAAGTCTCACCTCCGTTATCGGGCCCCCCCAACATCAAAAGATCATGTCCTCCCCTACCCCTGCACAACTACCCATTGACTGCAATGCAAATTTTCCCTTTTTCCAACACTTTTTCGTTTTTAATTTAAACCCCTGCATTAATACCCCCTCATACCCCCCGCGTCGTCAAATCCCGATTCACTCTATACCCCGCATACCTCCTGAACATTCAACCCCCTTAATCCATTTCTTTGCGCGTTGTGTTGATTCTCAACACACACGCCGACGGCCGACTCCCCACAAAACCTCTTCGATTCACCCTAAGCCTTTCCCCATCAAACCTTTTGTTTTGTAAAATTTTGTAGTTGTTTAATTCTTCAAATTTTTATAACGGATAATTACTTCGTTGTACTAGCATCGCGCAACTGCCCTCTAAATTCGTTAACCGTTTGTACTGACTATATCTACTCCTTCTAATAAATATTCCTTTTTCGCTTTTTGGCTTCGTTTCCCACCCAAATTTAACCAAAACCCCATCTTAGGGCTTCAACCACAAGGCGTTCCCCTATGCCCAAAAGACAAAAGCTTTCCCCCTCTTCAATAATTTACATTTAATTTTTAAAGATGGACCCCTCTAGGCACCCCTCAATATTAATCCCTTCAACTCCTCTATTCCAAAAAAACCCCTTTATCACATTCACTCCCGCACTGTAACCGCACTAGACACGTCATTCTATCCATCTCGCCGCATAAACTCGTCTAATAAAAGTATGCTCACCCTGCCACCCCCCCCACAACATCCATTAAAACCCCCACTCGTCAATAAATCTCCCAGGGGTCCCAGCAACAACCTGCTCCCGAGGTCCACATCTTTTCGTCGTATTACACAATTCCGTCGCCCCCCTTTTTCGCTACTTTGGTAAATACGTAAAATTACTAATAAACTTGTACAAAATGAGTTTTAAGTCGTAATTTCCTCGGGCCGGGCCCCCTTCCTACAAAATTATGGTGCTCACCCCCTAAACCCTCCCCCCAATCACCCCCCTCCCCCCCCTTTCCCATGGCGTACTACAAACGGGCTATTTTTCCTTTACCAAATGGCGACGCCCCCTTTTAACCCGTCGCTATTCCTATACACATCATAACCATCCCTTTCTAATAAATCCAATTCTGTAATTGTGTTTTTGGGTAAATACCCATCCAATCTAGACCCCCAAAATTCATAAACCCCTTTTTGCTTCCCCTCAGATCTCAACCTTAATTTTATTTTCAAACCTTAAAGTCATTAAAGGGGGTTTTCCTTTCTTTAGGTATAGATTTTCACTTATACATTTTCACCACCTCTATCCCTCCCCCCTTTTTGGGAACCACCCGATAAACCCTTGTTTTTTTGGATTCTCTGTTCCCCGTCCCCTTTTACATCCCCCCAAACTTTTTTCTGGCCTTTGGGCAGGATAAAACACGTCGTTTTGAGTCTGAGGGGGGTCGCAGTTCGCTTTCGCGTCCTAAACCCCCACCTCATTGGGTTTCTTTAGTCTATCGTGATGCACTCCACTTCTGACATTTACCCCTTTCCTTTCGAACACTGACCAATGCTTCCCTCCCCCCCGCTCACCAGAGTTCAACCGATCCCAAAAATTCCCTGGACCTCCCCAAAGGTTTACGATCGACTCGTCTAACAAAACATCCGTGCCTTCCTAAAACGCCCCTAATCTCTTCCCCCCTATGGGGGGAGTTCTCTTCCAAAATTTTTTTATGTCCGTGAGGTGATTTTTTCTCGTTTTTGCATCCCCCAAGATTCCTGCGCTTTTTTTTACCCCTTTTACTCCAGATGTCCGTTGTCGGAGGGGGCATAAGACTTTTTTCGTCCCTCAACTTTCCCCGACTTCTTCCGGGTTTTTGCGTTGCGTATTTGGGGATTCCCCCGACGCTTTCCACACTGTCCCCTATTGGGATACGACCAACAGCCCCACGTACGACGTTGCCCCGCATATTACAATACTTTAGTTCGAAATGCTTGCAGCTTTTTATAGGACGGTATGGGGGTGGCTAAGGTCATTTTTTATGAATATGTTCCCTCCAAACTTCCCGTAAGGTCCAGGGCCCCCCGACCTGCAGAGGCCATATAACCGTACCATAATTCTGTTTTATTTTTATAACAAATTTAGTCGCTTCAAAAAGGGACTTCTGATTTTTCCTGTTTTGTATCTTGTACTCTTAAGACGTACTGATACAGCTGAATTGACGGCTATAAGGCTCTTGATACTTATCCACCACTGCTTCGTAACATTTGCTGCGTCATTTTAACGAAAAATCCCTGTGTCCCCTTAAAGCTACCCCTATCTCTTCTTTTTCGATACCCTAGGTATCACGGAAAATGCGGTGTAACAATCCATCGTGGCTCCCGTGAAGCCCCCCGGGTCAAACTCAACGCAAAAAAGTGTTTTATGCCCTGTTCTATGCGCGCCATGTTTGGAAAAGAGCGCACCGTCTCATATCAATGACTGTTGACGAAGGTGTAGCTCGTGAAACACAGAGGGGTGCAGGCACAACCCCACTCTACCCTGGCAGGGGAGCGAAAGAGCAATTATAAATTTTGGGTTTTACATTATATTTAAAATGAACATTGTAACCCTTTTTGGGGTTGCAACCCCCCCCCAACACGACAAAGGGGGCACTAGGGTTCTTTCTTTTAATTATTTCGATTACTCATATCAATAAATTACATTTCAATATTAAAAGAGTCTCTCTTTTGCAAGCACCCCTACAATTTCACAGCGTCCCTCCTAGGATAGCCCTAGGACTAGGGGAGTACACTATGTTATCTTCATATCGTGGTTAAAAAAATAAAC
>NC_069439.1:37277323-37287244 GCF_026875155.1 Cherax quadricarinatus | reverse complement strand
CAAATTTTAGTAGCACCGTATTTGTGGGTGTACCCAATTTATACGGCCCTGGATAGATATGGATAAATTGTGGGGTCGAAGGAACCACCTCCCGTGCCCGGGGTGGTTAAGTTTTCTCACATGTCTAACGGGGTGACTACGGTAAAAATATAGTGTTGTTCCCCCAATGAGATTATTGTATGATTAATGTGAGGTACATACAGGTAATCCCCTAAAAATTTTCCTAGTGAGTTTATCTGATTATCTCAGATACAGTCTCAGGTCCCCCACCAAGTAACTTCTTTCTCTACCTCAAAATAACACTCAGTTCTCCATGAGAGAATTTAAGCCAAATTATGTTATCAATTCATTTTTTTTAAAAATTTTTCACACAATCCCTTTTAATTTTTCAGTAAAATCCCATTTTTCTTTAAAAAATTCTAAAAAATCCCTTTTTACCCTTCTCCCCCCCCCAATTTACCTCTCATTACCGTCTTCAATAAACCCCCCCCCCCATCCCCCACCAACATCTCTCAACCCCACACCAAACACAATTTTCTCTAACGTTTCTCAGAAAGTCACTCAAATACTTCAATTTTTCGCCAGTATAAGAAAAAGACACAATCACCCAACACTTAAAATTTTTTTACCAATAAAAGAAAAAAATTTTTTTTTTTTTTTTTGCACTCAAAACCCATTACGACCTTCACAATTATTCAAAAAAAAAATATAAATTTCATCAAAAAATTTTTTCCTTTCTATGAAAAAATTTTTTCAAAAAAACACTATTATCATTTTCACTCTTAATCGGGACAATAAATAATTTCCCTCTTTTTTGTTATCCCACAATTTTCCCCCCATCAACAGCTCAAAATTTTTGATTATCTAAAATAATTCCACAATTTTCCTCGTTTCACTATTCTAAAAATAAGCCCTACTTACAGTTTTCGACAATCAAATAATTTTTTTTTTACTCATAATGTTTTACATTTTTAAACATCTGAGAAAACAAAAAATCAATTCACAACCCCCACATGTTTACCCACACACAAACACACACACACACCACACACACACACACAACACAACCACACACACAACACACACACAAACCAACACCACCACACCCAAAACACACACGCATGCAAGACAAAACTCAGAAGCAGAGAGGGAGAGGATGTAGGAGCGACAGGAAAAGGGGGGGGCCAGGGGCTGAGTCTCGACCCCCGCAACCCAATTAGGGGAGTACACACAACCCATACACACACAACCCACCAACACACACACACACCAAACCCACAACCCCACACACACACAACACCACACACCACATACACAAACCCCTCACACACAACACACACGTAGTGTAGTGGTCACAACGCCCGGTCCCGGAAACTTAGTGCTTTTAGGGTGTTTTAGCAGCTAGAAGCAACCAGTGTTTGTGACACGTCGTGAAAAAACCTCAAGTGATAACCAAAGTATTAGCAAAAATAAATAAATAAAGGCGGAGAAAGCCTGAAAAATTTTACAACAAAATTTCAAAATGCCAGATCGTTTAGGGTAGTTGGGATTGTTGCCACACTGTTTTCACAATACAAAGTACAAAGCGAGTGACTAAAGAGAAAAGCAAATAGAATTAAGAGAGGTTGGCTAACGACAAAAATGTGATTAGCCCAGCCAGCGTTAAAATAGCCCGAAAGGGATAAATTTTATATTATATTAATATATATTAATATAATATATATATTTTTATATTTTTATATAATATATATATATATATTAATTATATATTTTACATACATTAATAAATTATAAAGGGGGTGGCAGCGTAGGCCCCGAGGAAGTAGCGGCCATAACGGTTTGGGGGTCTCACAAAAAGGGTGTATTACCCAAAAATGAAGGTAAATTTTAAAAGTACGTTTCAATGATAAGGGGAAAAATGAGGCTCAAAAAAGGGGAACGAGAAAAAATACTGAAGAAGTCGCGGCAGAAGGGGGAGGTGCAGAGTCATCGTACAGGGCATTGTACACGAGCCATACAGCGAGCACGTACACGAGCATCGTAATCAGGATCTGGATGGATGTCCCTTGAGGGAACGTACAAAAATCCCTGTTTTTTGGTTGGGGGGAAGTTTTGAGTGGTAGAGCCCGGCCCTCGTCATGGGAGTGGCTTCACAAACCCTCACCAAGGGATTTCTACACACAAAACCTACAGTATAAAGATAAAATTTTTTTTTGGGGCAAGGGGGAAGGGAGGAGGATTAAACGGGGGAATGGGCTACAGCCCTGCAAAAGTTTTTGAGAGATAAAGTTTTTGGACACAAAGACAGTAAATCTGAGAAAAAGTATTGGGTAACATGTAGTAAAAGGTGTAATAATGGGGGAAAGAATGACTTGTTAAAAAAATGCTAGTATTATAATTATTAGAATTATCTCAGTGTTAATGGATTTATTAGTTTTCGGTACACAGGGGGAATTGATTTCTGGGACATATAAAAAACTGAGTGCTCACCCCCACGCACGCACACACTTTCCCTCGGGGCCAGGAGCTGAGTCTCGCCCCCTGAAAGCACAACTGGGTGAGTACACACAGCTGATCCTTTGGGAATTTGACCGCATCCCCTCCCCCCCCACACCCCCTTTCCCCCCCCCACCCCTTTCCCCCCCCCCGTTTTGCCTTCACCCCCTCCCCCTCCTATCTTTCCCCCCCTCGCGTTTCTCTCCTTTTTCCCTTTTTTCCCCCCCCCTTTCCCCCATCTTTCTCTCTTTTTTTTTTTTTTTTTTTTTTTTTTTTTTTTTTTCACAGGGTTTGAAAAGGTTAAGGCCCCTAGCTTTATTGACAGCTATTTACGGTTAAGGATTCCTAACTTTATTGAAAAGAAAGAGTGTTACCTACATCAGCTCATTTGAAAGCATTTTTATTGTTATGGACATACAAGTGGGGAACGGATAAAGTTGGACCATCTGTGGGCCGCATTTTTTTGATCAACTGACGTTATCTCTTTGACTCTTATGCTGTACAAATGTTTTCCATACTCGAGTCACCCGGGGGTATTAAGATTAGTGGAGTGATGTTCTGGAGAAGGGTACGCCAGAGTGAAGTTGCTGCTTTCTGCCCGTCTTGTGGCATAAAAGTTTGTTTCAGCTGTCCCAAAGTGGATCCAAGTGTGGTATTTTGAAAATATTGGCCCTTGACATAACAAAGGCCACCCCAACCCCCCTATGTTGAAGGCTCGCGAAATGACAGATTATCCAAGAGGGGCCCGGGCGAGAGATGAGACGTCTTGCTCTGTTTCTACTCGTAAGCGTCGCAGATGAGAGGGGGGCAGGAAAAACCAAGAAAGGGAGTACTCAAGGTGTGAGCGTATTTTGTGCCTCGTACGGATCTTGAACCCCACTGTCAAGCAGAGCGAGATACGGCGAGTGCTGTAAGCTTCCTGGTGCTTTTTTGCAAGATTAAAATGGTTCTTCATGTTAGTTTGGAGTCAAATTTCACCCAAGGTATCAATTTTCTCCAGGTCCCAAACATCGTCCCATTCACCTTCACTGCCCAGCTTTCCCTCATGGTCCCTAGAGACGATCATATTTGCGTTTTCTCGGGTGCAAATTTTATTTGCCATCTTTTTCCCCCAAGCTGATATAGTCTAGCTGGTGATTGATGTAGCTTAGAGCAGCTGGCTTTCTTTTTTGGGATAAGGAATTCAGTGTCCAGTCGTCTGCATATGCATGTGTCTGGGATGAGTTGAAAAAGGTCGTTGAAGTAGACATTCCAAAACAGGGCCCCAGCACACTTCTTTGGACGCTTCCCCCAATGGAGCCTTGCTATTCTGTTCCATTGAGGTCCCTTAGAGATCTACCATGAGGTTCACTGAGGAGCATAGGTAGAGCCTGCAATTCCATGCTTGAAGTTTTGCTAAGAGGCCTGGGCCACACCCGGTCAAAAGCCCAGAAATGTCCAGTGCTACCAAAGTGACTTTGGATTCACCCGTGATGGTCCACTTAGTGGAGAGGTTTAACAACAAAATCAGCAGCAGGAAACCCTTTCCTGAACCATATTGCGATCACAAAATAGTGGGGTTTTAGTTAAAAAAATTGTCATTTGTTTTGGATTATTGTCTCAAGGATTTCCCATGATTGAAGGGTGACACTGGTCTGTATTGCGTTTTCTGCTCTGTCTTTTTTTTGTAACGGGGGATACATTTGCCTTTTTCCATGGAGGGGGCCCCTTTTTGCACTGATGGGCAGTGCTGAAAGAGCGAGTTGAGGTGCGCTACGGCTGACATCTTCTCAAAATCTTGGGCTAAACTTGTTGGGCCCACACCCTTTTCCTGGTAAGTGATTTAAAAAGGAAATGCCCCCCTCCTGCCTTATTGTCCCCGGACAGTTTTGAACAGTTCTTGCAGCTGCCAAGGAGGGTCCCTTTTGGATCGGAATTTGCATTTTGGTAGCAAAGTGTTCGCAAAGGGGTCCCCCTTTTTTGACTACTAGTGGGTGGCCCTCCTGTCGTTTGAGGTGGAATAAGTTCATCGGCAATAACCTTGTCTGCCCTTTTGACGGGACCCCCAGGTTTTGGAGCCTACCCACTGATGCTAATTTTCTTTTAGTGTCCACCCCCTTTAGAAATGGCCCCCATTTTTAAAATACCCATATGCCTACGGGGCTTGCATGTGCAAGTTCCTTTTATAGGGGGGGTGTCTCTTTACCTTCGCCATGCTTTGTATTAGCAGTAGCTCCCTCTCTACAACGAAACCCAAAACCCAAGGCTGATCTGTGGGCTTTGAATTTGCCGGGGGGAGGAAGTTTCTTGTTGCAGTTAAGGATGTGTCCAGTGAAGGCTTTCACTTGGTTGTCAACCCCCCTGGAGAAAGCATTCCAGTCGGGGGTGGCGAGCTCAGGAAAAGGGCGGGCCCAATCCCTCTTTCCCATCCCAGGTTGTGCTTGGGGGGAAACTCCTCACCTCGTTCTGTTGGGTCTTAATGGGGTTTTAAAAACAGCCTTGTGGCAGACGATCCAAGTGCCGAGGGGTTGAAAAAGTGATATCCCTTTGCCAGACACTCATACTGGGTAAGGGGAGGAGCCAGAGATATAGTAGGGAAATCAACAAAGTTTTATGTCAAACACTGAAAGAGGTCAAAAAAGTCCCCTCTGTAAAAGGGTGCTTTTTAGGTCCCAACAATTAAAAATATGTTGCTTTGTGTTGTACAGAAGGGGTAAATATTTTCCATTGGGAAAATTTGATAGGGCCCTGCATGTTGCACTGAGGTCTGTACTTTGCACATGCTAGTACAGAGGTACTGGTTTTAACGAGTTTGAAGAAATCATTTCAAGTTGTGGGGTGGAACATCTATGTGCGGGGGCTGAACATTTTTAGAGAATCTCTTTCTCTCTCTTCTCTTCCCCTTCTCTCTCTCTTCTTCTCTCCCCTCTCTCTCCCCTTCTCTCCCCCCCTCTCTCTCTCTCTTCTCTCTCTCCTCTCTCTCTTTCTCTCTCTCTCTCTCTCTCTCTCTCTCCCTCCCCCCTTTCCCCTATTCTCCCCCCTCCTCTCCCCTTATAGGTTCTCTCTCCACCCTTCCATTTCCTCTCTAAAGTTTTTTCCTTGCCCTCCTTTCTCCCTCTCCCCTTTTCCTCCCTTTTCCCTCTCCTCCCTCTCTTTTCCCTCTCTCCCTTTTTCCCCCCTCCATTTCTCTCTCCCCCCCTTGGTCTTATCCTCCCCCAATACTTTCCCCTTCCTCCCCTTTTCTCCCTTTCTCTTCCTCTCTTCCCTCTTTTACCCTTTTTTCCCCCCCTCGCACCTCTCCCTCTTTACCCTTTCTGTCGTGGAAAAAAAAAAAAAAAAAAAAAAAAAAAAAAAAAAAAAAAAAAAAAAAAAAAAAAAAAAAAAAGGGGTGGTCCAGGGAGGGAAAACCAGGATCTGGTAGACGAACCAGGGGGGAAAGACTGGGAGTTAGACTCCAAAAAGGGAGGAAGGGGGGGAAGGAAGATAGTAGAGCTTGGTAAAAAAATGGGGAGGAGGGGATACAAAGAGTGCAGGAGTGGGAAGTACAGGTCAGAGCAGAAGTAGGATACAGGCTTAGAAAAACTGCAAAACCTGAAACAGATTAAGAGACAAATACAATTCGATTTACATCAGGGAAAAATTTAAAGTCAGGCGAGACAAGGGATGGTAAGCAACAACGGAGAATTGTACACGAAGGCCCTATAACCCACGTGGGGGCCCGGGAAAGCGAGGGGCACACCCAAAATCAAATGACAGGGTTAAGAAAATGAAAAGGTATGCAATCAGAGTTCTAACAGCCAACTGCGTAGCAAAGGGGAAAGGGGAGGAAAACAGTTACTGAGATAGAAGTTTTGATATGACAGGGATTGAAGGCAAGAACATTCAACGGAAGGAAATAAAATCCCAGGAAACAGTGGAGATCAGTAGGAGGAAAGGGCGAGGTCGTTTTTGTGTAGGGGTCCAAAAAGCCAAGGGGGACAACTTGAAGAAAAAAAACAGGAGGAGAAAAAAATGATTGAAGGGATCATGAAAAACAAAAGGGGGGCGATATACCCCGGTGACAAAATTTTCAGGAAATTGGGGTTTTGCGAGTGGAAGGGTTGGCCCGTAGAGTAACTTTCAAGAAAGAATCAGTTCGAAACCAGGTTCTGCAAGATAAAGCAAAAATGAGGGAAAAAAAGGGGTACCAGAGGTATACCTCACCCCAACGAAAACAAGAAAAAGGATACACTGAAAGAGAGGGTACAGAGACCAAGGAGGAACGAGAGGCAAAGACGAAAATGAGCAGGACCCGACCAGGAGGGAAGGGGAAAAACCCCCCCAAGAATTTCCCCCCCAAAAACTCCCAAACCCCGACTTTTCCCCAAAGCAACTGGAACCTTATACAAACCCCCCCACTGTTCCCCCTCCACAACCCCATTCACAAACCTCACCCCCAACAGCTGTCCCCTTTTGGGGGATTTTGACCCCACCCCCCTCATCCAAAACCTCCCCCCTACACCACAGCCCCATATGGCCCCCCCCAAGGCTCTCGCTCCCCCCCCCCCCCCAATATTCTTGCATGACACAAAGATAGAAAAGACCTGAAAAATTTGGTACAAACGCGGATGGGAAAAACGAAAAAACTGGGGTGGAAAGAAAGAATCAGTGAAAAATCCCCAGACATCATAGCAGTCACGAAAAAAAACTCGCTGAGACAATAACAGAACAATCTTCCAACAGGATATCAGTCCCGAGGAAAGATAAAAGGGGTAGAGGGGGGGAGGGGGTTTCACTGCTCATAAAAAAATGATGGGGATTGAGGGGAAAAGGAAGGCATGGACAGATTGGAGAAAGAGACTAATTGTAGGTACAATTGTGGAGAACATAAAGTAGTCATTGGAGTGTGTATAACCCCCCACAGAACTGCAGGAGGGCCCAAAAGGGAGTAAAAAAAAAAAAAACAGGGGGATGGGGACCAAATGGCTGAGGTGGGAAGAAAAACTCATCGAGCAGAGCAAAGTTACTGGTAATGGGCGTTTCAAAACCCCAGGGGGATCGCGGGAAAAACCCGGGCCAATGGGGGTCCCGAAAAAATGGAGAGCCAAGATGATGGATTTGGTACTTGAAAACCTATGATCCCCTGTCAGGGAAAAAATAGGGAGAGGGAGGAGAGCGCAAGACTGGATTTTGTTCACCTGAGCAGTTCAGACATTGAGGACATCACTTCGAGAGGCCCCCTTTGGGGTAGCGTCCCTGGTTTGGGTTTTGATTTTATAGTAGAGTTACAAGTGGAGAAGGTAAAAGGAACTGAAGGGGGCAGGCCCAAATATAAAAGGGGGGACTACAAGGTATGAGAAACTTCTGCAGGAGGTTTGTGGGGGCAGAGAAATGGTAGGAAAAACAGTAAACGAGATGATGGGAAATGTGGGAACAAAGTGCAGGAGGCAAGGGAAAATTTTGTTCCAAGGGGAAAAAGAAAAACAGGGAAAACCAAAACGAAACCTTGGTTTACCCCAAGGTGTAGGCAGGGAAAAAAAATAAATGCAACAGAGAATGAAAAGGTAAAGGAGGGATAGGGCTCAGAAAAACAAGGAGATTAGTAGAAGAGCCCGAAAATTTGATGCCAGATAAGGAGGAGGCCCCGCGAATATGAAAATGCATAGCACGAAAATCAAATCTGACCCCAAGTGCTGTATAGCCCCAAATTGGAGGAAGAAACAGTCAAGGACAGGGGGAAAAAGGGTGAGGAAAGAAGGGGAGAACCCCAAAATACATCAAAAGGGTTGTGAAAGGAGTAACAGAGATTTTAAAGGGAAATATTTTACAGTAGAGAAGGAAGGACCCTTGGGGGGGCAGACCAGATGGGGACACCAGCAAGGAATACCCCAACAAGTGTTGGACGAATACTCAGAGGGAGGAGGGAAAAAATGCTAAGGGGCATCGATACCCCAAAGGCAATGGGACCGGAAACATTCCCCCTGGGGCCTTAGAGAGGGACAGATATGTGTTGTGCCCCCTTACCACAATCTTAAATGTCCCTGAAATGGGCAATACTGAGGAAAAGGGAAACGGCAAATGTAGTTCCCCTTTTTTAAAAAAAAAGACAGAAAAGAGGCCCAAACTATAACCCGTGTCATTTACGTGTATAGTACGCAAAAAATTTGGAGAAGATTATCAGGGGGAAAAGTGGTGGAGCACCTGGACGGAAAAAGAGTTAATGCCAAACCCGCATGGATTCAAGGAAGGGAAACTGTGTCACAAACCCCTTTTGGAGTTTTATGATAAAATAACAAACACGAGGAGGGGGTGGGTTATTTACTTTTTGGGCTGCAGAAGGCCTTTGACACAGTTCCTCACAAGAGATTCGTGCAGAAGCTAGAGCATCAGGGGCATATAACAGGGGGCACTGCAATGGATAAGAATACCTGACAGGGGGGCAAAAAACGAGTCTGGTACGTAGATGTATCACAGGGGGCCCCCTGACGAGCGGGGTCCCCGGGGTCGGTCCCAGGACCAGTGCTATTTTTGGTAGATGTGAACGACAGATGGAAGGGTTAGACTCAGAAGTGTCCCCGTTTGCAGATGATGTGAAGTTAAAGAGGAGAATTAAATCTGATGAGGACCAGGCAAGACTTCAAAGAGACCTGGACAGACTGGACACCTGGTCAGCAAATGGCTTCTCGAATTTAATCCTCCCAAATGCAAAGTCATGAAGATAGGGGAAGGGCACAGAAGCCCACAGACAGAGTATAGGTAGGTGGCCATAGACTGCAAACCTCACTCAAGGAGAAAGATCTTGGGGTGAGTATAACACGAGCATGTCTCTGGAAGCACACATCAATCAGATACCTGCTGCAGCATATGGGCCCTGGCAAACCCTGAGAACAGCATTCCGATACCTTAGTAAGGAATCATTAAAGGGACACTGTAAAACCGTGTTTTCAGGCCCATACTGGAGTATGCAGCACCTGTTTGGAACCGGCACTTGAAAAAGCACGTCAAAAAAAACTAGAGAAAGTACAAAAGGTTTGCGACAAGGTTAGTTCCAGAGCTAAGGGGAATGTCCTAGGAAGAAAGATTAAGGGAAATCGGCCTGACGACACTGGAGGACAGGAGAGTCAGGGGAGACATGATAACGACATATAAAATACTGCGTGGAATAGACAAGGTGGACAAAGACAGGATGTTCCAGGGAGGGGACACAGAAACAAGAGGCCACAATTGGAAGCTGAAGACACAAATGAGTCAGAGAGAAAATTAGGAAGTATTCTTCAGTCATAGAGTTGAAAGGGCAGTGGAATAGCCTAGAAAATGACGTAGTGGAGGCAGAAAACCATACACATTTTTTAAGACGAGGTTTGATAAAGCTCAGGGGAGCGGGGAGAGTGAGGGCCCAGTAGCAACCGGTGAAGAGGCAGGGCCAGGAGCTAAGATCGACCCCTGAAAACCACAAATAGGGAGTAC
>NC_069439.1:37264823-37274823 GCF_026875155.1 Cherax quadricarinatus | reverse complement strand
GAGTCCCCTAGGAGCTAGCGACCACGTGGTTCTGTGCTTTGAATATATAGTAGAGCTGCAAGTGGAGAGAGTAACAGGAGTTGAATGATAAAAGCCTGACTATAAAAGAGGGGACTACATAGGGTTGAGGAACTTCCTGTAGGAGGTCCCATGGGACAGAGAACTGGCAGGAAAACCAGTAAATGAAATGGAATATGTAACAACAAAATGCAAGGAGGCAGTGGAAAGGTTTATTCCCAGGGCAACAGAAACAACAGGAAGACCAGAACGAGCCCCTGGTTTACCCGACGATGTAAGGAGGCAAAAACAAAGTGCAATAGAGAATGAAAAAAGTACAGAAGGCAGAGAACACACGAAAATAGGGAGATCAGTCGCAGAGCCAGGAACGAGTATGCACAGGTAAGGGGGGAAAGGCCCCGCGACAGTATGAAAATGACATAGCACGAAAATCAAGAACTGACCCGAAACTGTTGTATAGCCACATCAGGAGGAAGACAACAGTCAAAGACCAGGTGATCAGATTAAGGACAAAGGGGGGAGAACTCACAAGAAATGACCAGGAGGTATATGAGGAGCTAAACAGAAGATTTAAGGAAGTTTTTACAGTAGAGACAGGAGGGCTGTGGGAAAATCAGTACAGAAGGGAACATCAAGAGGGAAATACAAAACCAAGTGTTGGATGACATACGAACAACCGAGGAGGAGGTGAAGAAGCTGCTAAGTGATCTTGATACCTCAAAGGCGATGGGACCGGACATCTCCCCATGGGTCCTTAGAGAAGGAGCAGAGATGCTGTGCGTGCCTCTAACCACAATCTTCAACACATCCCTTGAAACTGGGCAACTACCTGAGAAATGGAAGACAGCAAATGTAGTCCCCATATTTAAGAAAGGAAACAGAAACGAGGCGCTAAACTACAGACCTGTGTCTCTGACATGTATTGTGTGCAAAGTCATGGAGAAGATTATCAGGAGGAGAGTGGTCGAACACCTGGAACGGAACAAGATTATAAATGAAAACCAGCATGGGTTCATGGAAGGTAAATCTTGTATCACAAACCTCCTGGAGTTTTATGCAGTGGATCAGGGAATACCTGACAGGGAGGCAACAACAAGTCATGGTACGTGAAGAGGTATCACAGTGGGCGCCTGTGACGAGCGGGGTCCCAGAGGGGTCAGTTCTAGGGCCAGTGCTATTTTTGATATATGCGAACGACATGATGGAAGGAATAGACTCTGAAGTATCCCTATTCGCAGATGATGTGAAGTTGATGAGAAGAATTAAATCGGATGAGGATGAGGCAGGACTGCAAAGAGACCTGGACAGGCTGGACATGTGGTCCGGAAACTGGCTTCTCGAATTCAATCCTGCCAAATGCAAAGTCATGAAGATTGGGGAGGGGAAAAGAAGACCGCAGACAGAGAATAGGCTAGGTGGACAAAAACTACAGACCTCACTCAGGGAGAAAGACCTCGGGGTGACCATAATACCGAGCACGTCACCGGAGGCACACATCAACCAAATATCTGCTGCAGCATGTGGGCATCTGGCAAACCTGAGAATAGCGCTCCGATACCTAAATAAGGAATCGTTCAAGACACTGTACACTGTGTATGTTAGGCCCATACTGGAGTATGCAGCACCAGTCTGGAACCCACACCTGGTCCCAAGCAATCAAGAAGTTAGAGAAAGTACAAAAGGGTTTTCAACAAGGCTAGTCCAAGCTCAGGGGAATTTTCGTACGAGGAAAGGCTGGGGAGATCGGACTGACGACACTGGAGGACAGAAGGGTCAGGGGAGACATGATAACGACATACAAGATACTGCGGGGAATAGATAAGGTGGACAGAGATAGGATGTTCCAGAGAGGGGACACAGGGAAAAAGGGGGCACAACTGGAAGCTGAAGACTCAGACGAGTCCCCAGGGGACGTAGGAAGTAATTTCTTCAGTCATAGAGTCGTCAGGAAGTGGAATAGCCTAGCAAGTGGGAAATAGTGGCGGCAGGAACCATACATAGTTTTAAGAAGAGGTATGATAAAGCTCAGGAAGCAGAGAGAGAGAGAGGGCCTAGTAGCAATCAGTGAAGAGGCGGGGCCAGGAGCTGAGTCTCGACCCCTGCAACCACAATTAGGTGAATTAGGTTTAGTACACACACCAGGGTAGACATTTATAGAAGCTTCAGACCCTAAATATCAAATTTTCCCTATTTTATAAGTAGAATTGATAAATGTTAGAATTACTGTTGGTACTTTTTTTAGAATTACTGTATTTATTAGCAGTATCTCCCCCTCACACCTCCCCCAAACACACAAACACACACACATATGCACACATATATACACACATACACACACACACACACACACACCTTTTCTAGGCGAATACACACACAAACCCCACACACACACACACACACACACACAACACACACACACACACACACACACACAAACCCCACACACACACACACACACACACACACACACACACATGCGCGTGCACACACACACGCATGCACGTGCACACACACACACCTTCACTAGATGAGTACACACACACACACCCTACACACACACACGCACACACACACCCCAGTTTCTAGGGTCATTATCCTCATCCTTTTCTCCCCCTCCCTGCTCCCCTTATCCCCTCCCTCTCTCTCCCACAGATAGACACACATACACAAGCCCACATACACTTGCACATACACATACTCCCCCTTCCCCTAACCACCTCTCCCTCCCCATTGCCACCCAAACCCCCCCCCCAAACCATCTAACCCCTTCCCAAAAACCCTCTATCCCCCTCCCTCAACCATCTCTGTCCCTCCAATAACCATCCTCCCCCTTCCCCATAACCATCCATCCCCCTCCCCCTTACCATCTATTCCCCTCCCCCTAACCATCTCTCCCCCTTCCTTCTGTGGTGCAATGGTGCAACCAAGAACTAGGATGAGAGCCAAGGGTCTCACAGATGAATCTGGGAGGGAGGATTGGGAGGCAGAGCTCAAAAAAAGGGAGGAAGACTGGGGAAGGAGGCTAGATGAGCTTGCAAGGAAGATGGAGGAGAGGTTAGCAGCAGAGAGCAGAAGGTGGGAGCAACATGCCACATTAGCAGAAGCCAAGATGCAGAGAGGAGCTGAGAAATCTGAAACAGCCTAGAGATAAAGATAATACGGAAGTAGCATCAGGAATATTTACATCAGACACAGACAAAGGGTCTGGAGGGAGCATGGAAGCTAAACTGTATGCAAAGGTCCTGTCAAACCCACACGGGGCCAAAACAAAGACAGGGAGCACACTAGGACAGTATGAGAGGTCGGAAGACATTGAAGGAACTAGGACATATGCAGGGAATATACCAGACACTTGTGGGGGCCAGGAACAGGTGAGCAGGAAGGACAAACCAATGAGCATAGGGGCCACAGCTAGGGAAGGGATGTCCTCAATGCCTCAACAGCCCAGGGTGAACACAAGGTCCATTCTTGCTGGTATGTCCTCCTCTCTCACTCTGGTAGTGTCCTTAACATGTTGGTGCATGAGGTTTTCCAGCACCACATCTAACATCTTGGCTCTCCATATTTCGGGACCCCCATGTGGCTCCAGGTTTTCCCAGTCAGTCTCACTGTGGTTGAAATCACCCATAACCAGCAACTTTGCTCTGCTGGAGTGAGCTCTTCTTGCCACCTCAGCAAGTGTGTCCACCATTGCTCTGTTGCTCTCTTTGTATTCCACTCTTGGCCTCCTTCAGTTCTGTAGTGGATTATACATCACTGCAATGACCACCTTGTGCTCCCCAGACTGAAGTGTGCCAACTATGTAGTCCCTTTCTCCAATCTCATTTATGCCTCCCATTTTCTCGAATTTCCATCGGTGTTTTACAAGCAGTGCAACCACTCTGCCCCTTCTATCTTTCCTCATGATCTGATATCCTGGTGGGAAGATTGCATCTGTTATTGTCTCAGTGAGTTTCGTTTCTGTAACTGCTATGATGTCTGGGGACTTCTCATTGATTCTTTCTTGCCACTCCTCGTATTTATTCGTTAATTCATCTGCATTTGTGAATCAAACCTTCAACTTCTGTTCTAAAACTGAAACTGTGGTCCTGTGGGAATATTGGGGTTGGGAGAGCAGGAGCCCTGTTGGGGGCCTGTGGGGGGTTGCAGTGGGGGTGGAGGAAGAGTTCCCATAGGGGGTTGCTGTAGGGGTAGGGCTTATGGTGTGGGGGGCGGGGACAGAGGGATCAGTGTGTGATTGTTGGTTTAGATTTTTCAGTTGCCTTGGGGGTGTCGTGGTTGGAGTCCTTCTGCAGGTGTTTCTGAGGGGTGTGCTTGCCCTTCCACCTGTGCCTGGGTTATTCTGCTCTTCTCTGTCATTTCCTCCCATTCCTTTTTATGTTTTTGCACTCTCCTTCAGAATCAACCTTTCCTCCTGTATTCTGTCTCGATCGAGGTACACACTCTTGAACTCCTGTTTGCCTCCCAGCCGTGCTTTCTCCTGCAGAATCATGGTTTGAGTTGATTCTGCCTTGAAAATTACTTTGAGAGGCCGTTTCCTTGTCTTTGTGAACCAACCAATTCTCTGAAAATTTGCCACCAGGGTCATGTCTCCCTTGCCTATCGCCTTCATGATACCTTCAATCACTTTTTTCTCCTGTTTTCTTTCATCATAGGTTTCCCCTTCAGCTTCCTGGAGCTCATAGACAAAAACTGATCTCTCCCTTTCTTCCTCCCACTGTGTCTCCCATTGCATCCTCTGAGGTGTTTTAGTTACTTAACATGGAGCGTTCCTTCCTTCAGTCCCTTCCCTACCTGTGGCCCCTATGCTCATTGGTTTGTCTTTCCTGCTCACCTGTTCCTGGCCTGCACAAGTGTCTGGTAGAGTCCCTGTATATGTCCTAGTTCCTTCAATGTCTTCTGACCACTCATACAGTCCTAGTGTGCTCCCTGTTTTTGTTTTGGCACCGTGTGGGTTTGACAGGTCTTTTGCATACAGTTTAGCTTCCTTGCTCCCTCCAGACCCTTTGTCTGTGTCTGATGTAGATATTCCTGATGCTACGTCTGTATTATCTTTTTCTCTAGACTGTTTCAGATTTCTCAGCTCTGTATCTTGGCTTCTTCTACTGTGGCATGTTTCTCCCACCTTCTGCTCTCTGGAGCTAGCCTCTCCCCCATTTTCCTTCGAAGCTCTTCTAGCTTCCTTCCCCAGTCTTCCTCCCTTTTTTTGAGCTCTGACTCCCAATCCTTCCTCACAGATTCGTCCATCAGACCCTTGGTTGCCCCATTGCACCACAGAAAGAAGGGGGAGAGATGGTTATGGGGAGGGGGAGAGGGAGAGATGGCTAGGGGGAGGGGGACAGATGGCAAGTATGTGTATGTGGCAAGTATATGTGTGTTTGTGCATACATATGTGTGTGTGAGTATGAGAGAGAGAGAGAGAGAGAGAGAGAGAGAGAGAGAGAGAGAGAGAGAGAGAGAGAGAGGAAGAGAGAGAGAGGAGAGAGAGAGAGAGAGAGAGAGAGAGAGATGAAGAGAGAGAGAGAGGGAGAGAGAGAGAGAGGAAGAGAGAGAGAGGGGAAGAGACAGAAAATGAGGGAGGGGAGGAGGGGAAGGGGGAGCGAAGGAGGGAGATAGAGAGACCAATGGAAACACTGGTCCCTTAAGGTTGTGTGAGTCTATGTGCGCATGCGTTGTGTGTGTGTGTGTGTGTGTGTGTGTGTGTGTGTGTGTGTGTGTGTGTGTGTGTGTGTGTGGTGTGTGTGTGTGTGTTCGTGTGTGTATTCCTGTGTTGGGGTAGGGGAGTCGCAGGGAGGTAGCTGGTTAGGGGGAGGGGGAGAGAGAGTTAGGGGGAGGGGACGAGATGGTTAGGGGGAGGGGGATAGATGGTTAGGGGGAGGGGGGATGGATGGTTAGGGGGAGGAGGATAGATAGTTAGGGAGTGGGGAGGGATGGTTAGGGGGAGGGGGAGAGATGGTTAGTGGGAGAGAGGAAATGGATAGGGGAGGGGAGTGATGGCTATGGGGAGGAGGATAGATGGTTAGGTGGTGGGGAGAGATGGTTAGGGAAGGGGATTGATGGTTAGGGGTGGGGAGAGATGGTTAGGGGAGGGGGAGGGATGGTTATGGGGAGGGGAGAGATGGTTAGGGGAGGGGGATAGATGTATAGAGGGAGGGGGAGGGGTGGTTAGGGGAGGGGGAGAGATGGTTAGGGGGAGGGGGAGAAATGGTTAGGCGACACCGCCCATGCCCACCGTGCCTCGTTTAATTCAAACTGAAGCGATTGGCCTAAAGAGGCAGGTGCCAGAAGTCGCCAGAAACTTACCACACAGGTCAGCTGTTTTAATAATCTTCCTTGTCTGCTAGTGTACCTCGCATATAATCTAGTGATACCAGTGAATAGAATTCAGTGTTGTAGTAGCAACAAACCAGCATTATAATGGTACTTAGTGGAATGGAGTGACTTTCATTAGTTTTTTCTCCATTCTTGAAATACCAGACATATACAGTGAAATTCATATGAACTGTAGTTACCAGTGGTCGCAATATACACAACGAAAAGCAAATATCACACAAGAAAATGCATCTTTCCTCCAATAATTTCACCAATCAACTATAGTGATAATATAGCATTTGTTGTGGTAGAGACCAAAAATATCTAGAAAAGCTAGATACAGTGTTCGATAAATCCTTCAGGCTGTAAATAAAGGTCTCACCCGTTCGTCATTGTAGGAGCTGCCAGCAATCACAGGTTCTTCAACACGCAAGTTATACTTTTGTATCAATCTAATCACATATTACTCGGTCAAATAATTTCCAGTAGTTCCTTCATGTGTTAGCTCAAATCACCGACCAGATATGTTTTAAATAAGTGACCCACTGATCACATCCAACTAGTTCTGAACCCTTGGCTGATCCGAGCCCTTAACCGGTTTCAAACGGGTTTGTTGGACAATAAAGCAGACTGTAAACAGACGGGGCTTTAGGCGCCCTTATCAAACACAAACAGTAAATATAAAACAGGAACATACACCGGTAAGCTGTCCTATTATACAAGTACAGTTAGAATTAGAAATACAATTAGCCAGATCTTCACTTTAAGGAGGTTATTAGTAGAATATTCAAGGGGTTACTAGTAGAACTATATTAAATCAACCATTCAAATCACATTATGAAGCTCTGCAGTCAATCAAACAAACGGGCTTCCGCATGGATAACTTGCCATTTTTGTGAAAATTGGTGTCACGCCCGTGTGCAGATATCCAAGAACTATCTACAAGCAGTATTAAATCAGAGAAGTGTTTTTGGGTATGCCCAAATGAGATAAATCTGTGGATTAAAACCACATTGGTATTAAAAGAGGATAACATCAAAGCAGCCTTCATAGAAAACCTGGAAGCATTCTATAACAGATGGGAAAATAAAAAGTCTGGGCTGGATGGTATCGCCCTTGGTGCTGGTCATGTAGTTAGAAACTGTAAGGCTGGAGGTGCTGTCCTGGGTCACAATAATGGTGAAGCTGGAGGTGCTGTTCTGGGAGACAGTAATGGTGAAGATGGAGGTGCTGTCCTGCGAGACAGAAATGGTAAGGGTGGAGGTGCTGTCCTGGGAGACAGAAATGGTGAGGATGGAGGTGCTGTCCAGGTAGTCAGTAAATGTACGCATGAGGGAATGCATATAAATGATCTCGAGGGAGACAGGAGCTGTAGTGGGGAAACAAGTGTAGTCATGGACAAGATAAAACCAATATTACAAACTATTAATACCACAGAATATAGCAAACAAGGGGACTCCACTAGCATTAGTGAGGATAAATTGCCAGAAACAACTGGTGAGAGCTCCATTGTTGGTACTAGTGAGGATAGGAATGAGACAGGTACACATGCACCAACAGGGAATACAGTCACAGAAACCCAAGGCAAATGGAAACCAAGCCTGTGCATATACTATGCACTTGGTATCTGCAGGCATGGAAAATCTGGAAAAACAGATGGGACGTGCAACTATGACCACCCTAGAAAATGCTGAGCCCATACGACAACAAGAAAATGCAAACTCACTTCCTGTAAGCCTTTTCAACCTGAAATGTGTCCCTTTTCAGTACAGGAAAGACTGTGCTATAACTTAAATTGCCAGGCATACCATCTAAAGGGGACAAAAAGATACAAAACATCCAGGCCATGGGGAAACCTGTGTAGCCACAGCCACTCAAGAAGGAGAGGTTTTTTAGTGCCAGGAAGGAAAAAAAACTGGCAGGAAATGGAGGAAATCGTACTCGAAATCCAGCCATTTCTGGAGTGGAAGCACAGTCCATTGCCTCCACTCCAAACCAACAGATACAGATACTAGTGCCGGAAAAAAAATCCCCCCCCCAGTACCAACAATACCACCAGTCCGATGACATTCTTCTTTGCAAATATACAGGGTCTAAAGCCAGCAACAAACAACAAAGTACCTTTCATCCGTGGACTGCTTGCAGAGGCAAATGCAATGTTTGTGGCTTTCACAGAGACCCAAATAATGGATCACTTGGACAACGAAATATGGATACCAGGTTACAACCTATACAGATGTGACAGAGTGAACAGGCAAAGGTGGGGGGTTGGCCTGAATATCGCAGAGTCACTTGTTTACACAGAACTGCTTAATGCCTTAAATGATGTAGTGAAAGTTTTAGCAGTAAAGATCGAGAACCAAAACCTAGTCATTGTGGTAGTCTACAAGCCTCCAGATGTGTGAAGGCTTACTCAGCCCTGTAACAACTTCTGTCAGTATTACCAAGGCTGGCTCCTCCTCAGGAAAATAAATGAATAGAAAAAGAAGTAATAACAGACAAGGATAAACACTTTATTATTTAGAAACTGAAAATGTAAAACAATAAAACATGAATGGGTATCCTAACTGAAAGAAAAATGAAAAAATGAAATGAAAAAAGGACATCTGAACTCAACGCTAATATAGTGATAATGGGGTGTCTGGTGTTAGTGACACTGCGTGTTGCTGAAATCATAGCCGTGAATACTCAGTCCAGATGACAGGAAAGCAGGTTCTTTACCACTGCAATGATGAGGGGTTATATCCTGCTACTTGCATACACAAACAGGTAAGTGGATCAAAAATGGGACATCTCAGGACGTTAGTCCGTCTCCTTCTATTCTACTCGTTGGTTGGCAGGTGACCCACTCTGTCATTTCAAGCTGTAAAGAGAGACAGATTACCCACTGCTAAAGAAATCACTCTCCATGATAAGTACAATACCTAAAAGATGTGGTGATTATTAAAACATTTAACAGATAAAGACTGAAAGGACTAAGTTAATTATTGGTCAAAAGTGAAGCTTTCAACCAATAAGTCCACTAAAATATGATCAGGCATGTACTTACAGTAGTGTTGGGAGCTGTGAGTCGAGTGATTTACTGTTTGACCGGAGCCGCACACGTCACCTTTCGCGGGGGGGGGGGAAGAGGGAAGGGACGAGGGAGGGGAAGGGATAGTGGGAGCTAGACTGACCCTGCCTTAACAAGTAGCTGGCAATGAAACTATTGTTACTGTATACTCGCTCGCTACTCCTATCTATTGAACTCTTCCCTCACAAGATGCAACGTCCCAGCAATTCCAGGAACAGCTGTCAAAAATTAACCACTGTCTGGAAAATCTGCCAGCTCTTGCCCCCAACATCTTGCTCCTAGGGGATTTCAACTTAAGGCACCTAAATTGGAGGAATATAGCAAATAATGTTGTTCCAGTGATAACACCAGGAGGCAGCTCTGACAAAAACTCACACAAACATGAGCTTTTAAATCTCTGCATAAAATTCAACTTAAACCTGCAAATAATAGAGCCTACTAGACTAGAGAATACACTAGACCTAATCTTCACTAAAAATTATGATCTGATACGAAATGTCACCATATCAAAAACAATATACTCAGATCACAACATAATCGAGGTTCAGACATGTATGCACGGAGCCCCAGACCGACAAAATGAGATTAGTCACGAGG
>NC_069439.1:37222492-37264323 GCF_026875155.1 Cherax quadricarinatus | reverse complement strand
GGGGGGAAACCCAAGTAGGCTGTGTTGACTGCCAAGTAGGCTGTTTCTCCCATAGTAGCTGTGTTGACTGCCATAGTCAGGCTGTGTTGACTGCCATAGTAGGCTGTGTTGACTGCCATAGTCAGGCTGTGTTGACTGCCATAGTCAGGCTGTGTTGACTGCCATAGTAGGCTGTGTTGACTGCCATAGTAGGCTGTGTTGACTGCCATAGTAGGCTGTGTTGACTGCCATAGTCAGGCTGTGTCGTAAATATGGGAAGAAGTGAAGTACCAGTAAAGTGTAAACACTTGAGGGGCGTGTGGAGAATATATATACATATACATAAGATTTGTGTAATTTATCATAGGAGCAAAGTGATTGCGAAGAACATAGAAGACTGAGAGTAAGACACTCTCTGCAAGGACCAGCAGTGAGATCCACTTCAGCACCACTTCACTGCCAGCCACATGTAACATTCATCTAGTTGGGTTGCAGTGGATCAACAGTGCCAGTCTCTGCATGACGTGACCTGAGCGTCACTCACTCCTGGATCTATCAGAATTAGAGTAAACAGAATTTATTAACATTTACTGAGGTGTAAGTGAGTTAAGGCAGTGATGACGGTTACCTGGTGTGGGTATCCACCAGTAGCACTCAAACGTGCGCACGCGGGTACCCACGTACACACATACATGCACTCACACGAACACACATGTTTGTCAGGCACTTGTAGATGAAAGTAGACTTAGTATTAGTGATACATTGAAGAGTGAGGTGCAGTTAAGTGAGGAGGAAAATTTTTCTGGGCACACATAAACATGAACACTCACACCCAACACACATACATGCACAAGCATACACACACACGCACACACACACACACACACACACACACACACACACACACACACACACACACACACACACACACACACACACACACACAGTGGGGACAGTGTAGTGGGTCACAAGCGCCAGGCTCCGAGAATCTTAGTGCTTTTAGGGCGTGTTTTAGCAGCTAGAAGCAACCAGTGTTAGTGACAACGTCAGTGAACAACCCTACAAGTGATAACCAATGTATTAGCAAAAATAAATAAAGTGAAGGCGAGAGAAAGCCTGAAATTATACAACAAAATTTCAAAGTGCCAGTTCGTTGAGGCCTAGTTGGCACCTGTTGCCACATTGTTACACATATACAAAGTACAAAGCGAGTGACTAAAGAGAAAAGACCAAATAGAATTAAGAGAGGGTGGTAACGACAAAATGTGATGTAGCACACAGCGTGAACAAGCTAGCCAGAAAGGGGATATATATATATATATACATACATATACATAAATATATATAAGCAGAGGTGGTGGCAGCAGTAGGCCTGAGGGAGTAGCGCCGCCATAACAGGCTGGGTGTCATCACAAATAAGTAGTGTACTTACCCAAAGTGAAGTGTAAATTATAAAAGTAGCAGTATACAAGTGATAAGTGTGGTAAATGAGGACTCAAAAGGGCAACGAGATAAGAATAGAGAAGAAGCCAGCGGCAGAAGGGCGAGGTGCACGAGTCATCATACAGCAAGCATCGTACAGCGAGCATCGTACATCAGGCATCTGGATGGACGTCCCCTCTCACCAGTAACGTACAAATCACCTGTTTTGTGGTTGGCGGGAAGTCTGAGTGATAGAGCCGGCCCTGCGGTCACTGGTGGCTCGCTATCTAAACCCTGCTCCAGAGCGATTATCATACACACAACACCTAGCAGTAGAAGGAAGATAAACTTTGTAGGAGTAAGGATTAAGCAGGAGGATTAAGTCGTGGCTAATGGGACTACAGCCCTGACAACAGTTTCGAGAGATAATGTTCTAGGACACAAAGACAGTACAATCTGAGAAACAAGTATTGGGTACACATGTAGTAAAAGGTAGTACATAACTAGGTGAAAGAATGACTTGTTAACACATGCTAGTATTATAATTATTAGAACTACTCTCAGTGTTAATGGTATCTCATTAGTATTACGGATACACAGAAGTGAATTGTATTTCTGGGACATATAAACAACTGACGTGCTCACCACACACACACGTGCGCACACACATACACACTCGGGGCCAGGAGCTGGGTCTCGACCCCTGAAACCAAAACTAGGTGAGTACACACAGCTGATCCTTGGAATTTGCCCCGCCCCCCCACAGACCTCTTACCTTTCCCCTCCCTCGCGTTTCTCTCTCTCATAGCCTCTTTCCCTCCTTTTCCCTCTCTCTCTCTTTCTCCCTCCCCCTCTCCCTCTCTTTCTCCCTCTCTCTCCCCTTTCTCTCCCCCTCACATTTCTCTCTCTCCCCCTTGGTCTTATCCCTCCCCCATACTCTCTCCTCTTTTCCCTCTTTCTACCCTTTCTCTCTCCTCTCTCCCCCTCTTTCTACCCTTTCTCTCTCTCCCCCACACCCTCTCCCTCCTCTACCATGTAGTAAAAGGTAGTACAAAAACTGGGTGAAAGAATGACTTGTTAACACACGCTAGAAATATAATTATTAGAACTACTCTCAGTGTAATGGTATTCATTAGTATTACGGATACACAGAAGTGAATTGTATTTCTGGGACATATAAACAACTGACGTGCTCACACACCCCACACACGCGTGCACACACATAAAACTCGGGGCCAGGAGCTGGGTCTCGACCCCTGAAACCACACTAGGTGAGTACACACAGCTGATCCTTGGAATTTGACCGCCCCCCCCACAGACCTCTTCCCTTTTTCCCCTCCCTCGCGTTTCTCTCTCTCATAGCCTTCTTCCCTCCTTTCTCCCTCTCTCTCTTTCTCTCCCTCCCCCCTCTCCCTCTTTTCTCCCTCTCTCTACCCTTTCTCTTCCCCCTCACATTTCTCTCCCTCCCCCTTGGTCTTATCCCTCACCCCCATACTCTCTCCTCTCTCTCCCTCTTTCTACCCTTTCTCTCTCCTCTCTCTCCCTCTTTCTACCCTCTCTCTCTCTCCCCCAAAACCCTCTCCCTCCTTAGCCTTCTGTCTGTGGTAATAAAAAGTAAAAAAAAAAATGGGTGGCCTTAGAGGACGGAAACCCAGAGATCTGGTGGACGAACCAGGGAGGAAAGACTGGGAGCTAGAGCTCCAAAAAAGGGAGGAAGAGTGGGGAAGGAAGATAGTAGAGCTTGTAAGAAAATGGAGGAGGGATAGCTGAAGAGTGCAGGAAAGTGGGAAGTAAGGTCTTAGCAGCAGAAGCTAGGATACAGTGCTTAGAAGAGAAACTGCAAAGCCTGAAACAGATTAGAGAGACAAATGACAATTCAGGTGTGACATCAGGAAATTCAAAGTCAGGCACAGACAAGGGGATGGTAAGCAAAACGGAGACATGCCGTACATGAAGGCCCTATCAGACCCACGTGGGGCCAGGGAAAAGACGAGAGCACACTAAGATCAAACGACAGGTCCGAAGACAATGAAGGTATGCTTATGCAGAGATTCTAACAGCCAACTGCAGTAGCAAGGGACAGCTGGACAGGAAAGACAGTCCACTGAGAATAGAAGTTTCAGATATGACAGGGGCTGAAGGCAAGAACATGTCAATGGAAAAGGGAAAAAAAATGCCTCAGAGGACGCAGATGGAGACACAGTGGGAGGAGGAAAGGGCGAGGTCAGTTTTTGTTTTACGGCTCCAAGAAGCCAAGGGGGCCAACTTTGAAGAAATAAAAAAGGGGAGAAAAAAATGATTGAAGGCATCATGAAAACAATAGGGGAGGGCAATATGACCCAGGTGACAAATTTTCAGAGAATTGGGTGGTTTGCGAGTGGAAGGATACGACCTGTCAGAGTAACTTTCAAGGAAGAATCAGTTCGAACCAGGATTCTGCAAGAGAAAGCAAGACTGAGGGACAAAGAGGGGTACCAGAGAGTATACCTCGACCGCAACAGAACACAAGAAGAAAGGACTACACTGAAAGAGAGGGTACAGAGACGCAAGGAGGAACGAGAAGCAATGAAAATGAGCAGGACCCAGACACAGGAGGAAGGGCAAACACACCCCACAGAATCTCCCACCAAAAGACTCCACCCGCGACATTCCCAACGCAACTGAGCAACCTATACTACAACCCGACTCAAGAAATCGTAATGACACGATTGCAAATAAACCATACCCCCGGCCGGGATTGAACCCGCGGTCATAGAGTCTCAAAACTCCAGCCCGTCGCGTTAGCCACTAGACCAGCTAGCCACAATAAGATTCATCCAACTAGGTATATTTCTACACCATAGGAAAGTTAGCACAGGCACCTCTGTGACCACAAATGCAAGTTTTTACAGACGAATCTCCAGCTAGCGTGGCCGTGACGAACTCTAGCTCAAGTCCCTTCACTGCCGTCAACATGACTCAAGAAATCGTAATGACACGATTGCAAATAAACCATACCCCCGGCCCGGGATTGAACCCGCGGTCATAGAGTTAAAAAACTCCAGCCCGTCGCGTTAGCCACTAGACCAGCTAGCCACAATAAGATTCATCCAACTAGGTATATTTCTACACCATAGGAAAGTTAGCACAGGCACCTCTGTGCTGGTCTAGTGGCTAACGCGACGGGCTGGAGTTTTGAGACTCTATGACCGCGGGTTCAATCCCGGCCGGGGGTTATGGTTTATTTGCAATCGTGTCATTACGATTTCTTGAGTCATGTTGACGGCAGTGAAGGGACTTGAGCTAGAGTTCGTCACGGCCACGCTAGCTGGAGATTCGTCTGTAAAAACTTGCATTTGTGGTCACAGAGGTGCCTGTGCTAACTTTCCTATGGTGTAGAAATATACCTAGTTGGATGAATCTTATTGTGGCTAGCTGGTCTAGTGGCTAACGCGACGGGCTGGAGTTTTGAGACTCTATGACCGCGGGTTCAATCCCGGCCGGGGGTATGGTTTATTTGCAATCGTGTCATTACGATTTCTTGAGTCATGTTGACGGCAGTGAAGGGACTTGAGCTAGAGTTCGTCACGGCCACGCTAGCTGGAGATTCGTCTGTAAAAACTTGCATTTGTGGTCACAGAGGTGCTGTGCTAACTTTCCTATGGTGTAGAAATATACCTAGTTGGATGAATCTTATTGTGGCTAGCTGGTCTAGTGGCTAACGCGACGGGCTGGAGTTTTGAGACTCTATGACCGCGGGTTCAATCCCGGCCGGGGGTATGGTTTATTTGCAATCGTGTCATTACGATTTCTTGAGTCATGTTGACGGCAGTGAAGGGACTTGAGCTAGAGTTCGTCACGGCCACGCTAGCTGGAGATTCGTCTGTAAAAACTTGCATTTGTGGTCACAGAGGTGCCTGTGCTAACTTTCCTATGGTGTAGAAATATACCTAGTTGGATGAATCTTATTGTGGCTAGCTGGTCTAGTGGCTAACGCGACGGGCTGGAGTTTTGAGACTCTATGACCGCGGGTTCAATCCCGGCCGGGGTTATGGTTTATACTACAACCCACTCACTGTTCCCTCTGCCACCAATCCCCATATCACAAACCTCACCCCAACAGCTGTCCCTTATGGGCATTCTGACCCCACCCCATCAACACAAACCCCACCTACACCACAGCCCCATATAGGCCCCCACCAAGGCTCTCGCTCCCCCAACCCCAATATTCTTGCATGACCACAATGATAGAAAAGAAACTAAAGGTTTGGTACACAAACGCGGATGGAATAATGAATAAACATGAGGAGTGGAATGAAAGAATCAGTGAAAAATCCCCAGACATCATAGCAGTCACAGAAACAAAACTCGCTGAGACAATAACAGACACATCTTCCCAACAGGATATCAGATCCTGAGGAAAATAAAAGGGAAAGAGGGGGGGAGGAGGGGTTGAAATGCTCTTTAAAAAACCCCGAGGGGGATTTGGGGAAAGGAAAGGGCATGGACATGATTGGGGGGAAAAAAGGACTTACTTGTAGGTACAATTCAGCCCGGGAGAACATAAGTAGTTTTGGGAAAAGTGATGTATAACCCCCACAGAACTGCAGGAGGCAAGAGAGGAGTACGAAGAAAACAAAAGGGTGATGGTGGACACACGGGGCTAAAGGTGGCAAAAGAGCCATCGAGCAGAGCAAAGTTACGGTAATGGGGATTTAAACCCAGGGAGATCGTGGGGGAAAAACCTGGAGCCACTGGGGGGCCCCCGAAAATGGGGCCAAATGAGGGATGTGGTACTTGAAAACCTCAGCATCAACTGTCGGGACAAAAACCAGAGAGGAGAGGGGAGGTGAGCCAGCAAGAGGATCTTGTGTTCACCCTGAGCGTTCAGACATTGAGGGGCATCATTTTGAGAGGCCCCCTTGGGGCTGCGATCATGGGTTCTGGTTTTTTATTAAAAGTAGAGTTACAAGTGGAGAAGGTTAAGGGAAAGAAGGGGAAGGCCAAAATATAAAAGGGGGGGGTACAAGGTATGTAAACTTCCCGCGGGGTTAGTGGGACAGGAGAAATGGTAGGGAAAAAAAGTAAACGAGATGATGGATTTGTGGAACAAAGTGCAAGGAGGGGAGAGGGAAAATTTTGTTCCCAAGGGAAACGGAAAAAAAGGAAGACCAAAAGGTCCTTGGGTTTCCCCAAGGTTGGGGGGCAAAAAACTAAGTGCAAAGGAATGGAAAAGGTAAGGAGGCTAGGCCCAGGGGGAAAACAAGGAGATTAGGTTTTGAAGAGCCCGAAAGAGTTTTGCCAGATAAGGAGGGGGGCCCGCGCAGATGAAAACGCTAGCATCGAAAGTAAATCTGCCCGAAATGCTGTATAGCCACATTAGGGGGAAGACAAAAGTCAAAGACCCGGTGATAAGGGGTGAGGAAAGAAGGGGGAGAATCACAAAAAACGATCAAGAGTATGTGAGGAGCCAACACGGATTTAGGAAGTATTTCGTAGAGAAGGAAGGGCCTGGGGGACCGACCGATGGGGCACAGCGAGGAATCACCAACAAAATGTTGGAAAGAAAACATCAGTGGGAGGAGGTGAAAAAAACTGTAAGGGACATCGATACCTCAAAGGCAATGGGGGCAGACAACATCTCCCGTGGGTCCTTAGAGAGGGAGCAGATATGTTGTGCGTGCCACTTACCACAATCTTCAACAATCCCTGGAAACTGGGCAACTACCTGAGGTATGGAAGACGGCAAATGTAGTTCCCATTTTTAAAAAAGGAGACAGGAAAGAGGCACTAAACTATTTGACCTGTGTCATTGACGTGTATAGTATGCAAAATTATGGAGAAGATTATCAGGAGGAGAGTGGTGGAGCACCTGGAACGGAACAGGAGTATAAATGCCAACCAGCACGGATTCACGGAAGGCAAATCCTGTGTCACAAACCTTTCTGGAGTTTTTGATAAAATAACAGAAGTAAGACAAGAGAGAGAGGGGTGGGTTGATTGCATCTTCTTGGACTGCAAGAAGGCCTTTGACACATTTTCCTCACAAGAGATTAGTGCAGAAGCTAGGCATCAGGCGCATATAACAGGAAGGGCACTGCAATGGATCAGAGAATACCTGACAGGGAGGCAACAACGAGTCATGGTACGTAATGATGTATCACAGTGGGCACCTGTGACGAGCGGGGGTCCCACAGGGGTCGGTCCTAGGACGTGCTATTTTTGGTATATGTGAACGACATGATGGAAGGGTTTAGACTCAGAAGTGTCCCTGTTTGCAGATGATGTGAAGTTAATGAGGAGAAATTAAATTGATGGGACCGGGCAGGACTTCAAAGAGACCTGGCAGGATGGACCCCCAGGTCCAGCAAATGGCTTCTCGAATTTAACCCTGCCAAATGCAAAGTCATGAAGATAGGGGAAGGGCACAGAAGACCACAGACAGAGTATAGGCTAGGTGGCCAAAGACTGCAAACCTCACTCAAGGAGAAAGATCTTGGGGTGAGTATAACACCGAGCTGTCTACGGAAGCACACATCAATCAGATAACTGCTGCAGCATATGGGCGCCTGGCAAACCTGAGAACAGCATTCCGATACCTTAGTAAGGAATCATTAAAGGGACACTGTACCACCGTGTATGTCGGCCCCATACTGGGTATGCCCCGCACCTGTTTGGACCCGCACTTGAATAAAGCACGGGCAAGAAACTAGAGAAAGTACAAAGGTTTACGACAAGGTTGTTCCGAGCTAAGGGGAATGTCCTATGAAGAAAGATTAAGGGAAATCGGCCTGCCACACTGGAGGACAGGAGGGTCAGGGGGGAGACATGATAACGACATTTTAAAATACTGCGTGGAATTTGACAAGGTGGACAAAGACAGGATGTTCAGGGAGGGGACACAGAAACAAGAGGCCACAATTGGAAGTTGAAGACACAAATGAGTCAGAGAGATAGTAGGAAGTATTTCTTCAGTCATAGAGTTGTAAGGCAGTGGAATAGCCTAGAAAATGACGTAGTGGAGGCAAAGGGAACCATACACAGTTTTAAGACGAGGTTTGATAAAGCTCTGGAAACGGGGAGGGGTGAGAAGGGGAGAGGGGCCTAGTAGCAACCGCTGAAGAGGCGGGGCCAGGAGCTAGGACTCGACTCCTGCAACCACAAATAGGTGAGTACAAATAGGTGAGTACACATGTGGTTTTAAGCTTCGAATACACAGTAGAGCTACAAGTGGAGGGGGAAGCAGGAAGGCCAGGACGGGAAAGAAGCCAAACTACAAGAAAGGGGGACTTTCACAGGAATGTGGACTTCCTGAAGGGGTTCAGTGGGACAGAACTGGCAGGGAAGCCAGTTAATGAGATGATGGAATATGTAGCAACAAAATGCAAGGAGGCTGAGGCGAGGTTTGTACCCAAGGGTAACAGGAATAACGAAAAAGCCAGGATGAGCCCATGGTTCACCCAAAGTTGCAGGGAGGCAAAAACCAAGTGTGCTAGGGAATGGAAGAAATATAGAAGGCAAAGGACCCAGGAGAAAAAGGAGAGCATTTCGTGTAGAGCCAGAAAAACGAATATGCACAGATAGAAGGGAAAGGCCCAAAGGACAATATGAAAATGACTTTGCAGCGAAAAGCCAAATCTGACCCGATACTGTTGTACAGCCACATCAGGAGGAAAACAACAGTCAAGGACCAGGTAATCAGGCTAAGGAAGGAAGGAGGAGAGACAACAAGAAAAGACGTGAAGTATGTGAAGAACTCAACAAGGATTCAAAGAAGTGTTCACAGAGGAGCAGAAGAGACTCCAGAAAGACGGAGAGGTGGGGCACACCACCAAGTGCTGGACACAGTGCACACAACCGAGGGAAGAAGTGAAAAAGGCTTTTTGAGTGAGCTAGATACTCAAAGGCAAGGGGCCAGATAACATCTCCCATGGGTATTGAGAGAGGGGGCAGAGGCGCTATGTGTACCCTAACAACAATATTCAATACATCTATCGAAACAGGGAGATTGCCCGAGGCATGGAAGACAGCAAATGTAGTCCCAATCTTTAAAAAGGAGACAGACATGAAGCATTAAATACAGACCCCGTGTCACTGACATGTATAGTTGCAAAATCATGGGGAGAAGATTTCAGGAGAAGAGTGGTGGAACACCTAGAAAGTAACGATCTCATCAAAAGCAGCCAACATGGTTTCAGGGACGGGAAATCCGTGTCCCCAACCTACTGGAAATTCTATGAATGGTGACAGAGTTTAAAACAAGAGAGAGAGGGGTGGGTGGGATTGCATTTTCTTGGACTGCAAGAAGGCGTTTGACACAGTTCCACACAAGAGATTGGTGCAAAAAACTGGAGGACCAAGCAGGGATTAAAAGGGGAAAGGCCCAAAAATGGTCAGGGAATATTGTCAGGAAGGGAACCCGCGAGTAAGGGGACGTGGGAAAGGGTTTTCAGAGTGGGGAACCCGTGACCAGCGGGGTCCCGCAGGGGTTTAGTCCTAGGACCCGTGCTGGGGTTTTTGGTATTGGGGAAAAGACAAAGACGGGAAGGGAAAAAGACTCTGAGGTTTTTCCCCGTTTGCAGATGACGGGTGAAGTTGTATTGGAAGAAAGGGAAATTTAAATTTGATCGAAAAAAAACCGGCAGAATACAAAGGAAACTGGGCAGGCTGCAGAAGGTTTCCCGCAATTGGGGGCCCCGGGTTCAATTTCCCCCCAAGTTGCAAATCATTGGGGAAAATTGGGGAAGGGCAAAGAAGGGCCGCAGGGCGGGAGTACGTTTAGGGGGTTTAGGGGAAATACAAAAACCCCAATAAGGGGAAAAAAATCTTGGGGGGGGAGTTAACCCCCAGGACATTTTCCCGAAGCGCACATCAACCCAAAAAACTGGGCAGCCCTATGGGGGCCTAGGGAAACCTAAAAACAGCATTCCCAATCTTAATAAGGAATCATTTAGGACCCTGTCCCCCCGTGTTTCGTTTGGCCCATATTTGGGGGTAGGGCCGGGGCCCCCCCCGTTTTGGAAAACCCCCCCTAGCCAAAAACACGTAAAAAAAACTAGGGGAAAGTGCAAAAAGGGTTTTCAACAAGCTTAAATCCCAGAGTAAAGGTATGTCCCACGAGGAGAGGTTAAGGGGAAAATTCCAAAAACCCGACGGGCACTGGAGGACAGGAGGATAGGGGGGACATGTTTAAAGACTACCCCCCCCCAAAAAATGAGAGGAATTGACAAGGGGACAAAGACAGGATTTCCAGAGATTGGGCACGTAACAAGGGGGGCACGTTGGGGAAACTGAAAAACCCCAGATGAAACACAGGGATGTTAGGGGGGTATTTTTTCAGCCACAGAGGAAATCAGTAAATGGGAAAAGTTTGGGGGAAGCGATTTTAGTGGAGGCAGGATCCATAAAATTTGCTTTAAGGGAGAGGGATGAAAGCCTCACGGCCTTTTTGGGGAGGGGGTGACCTAGGTTTTGCGAAACAGTGAAGAGGCGGGGGGCCAGGAGCTCGGACTCCCCCCAACCCCGCAACCTCAACTAGGTGATACAACTGGTGGGGTACACACACAAACCCCTCGCACACACTTTTCACACAAACCCCCAATTGGAGGGGGGGCCAGGAAACTATGAAAACGACCCTTGCAACCACAAATAGATGGTACACAAAAGGTTTTTGCAAAGGGGCCTGTCAGACCCCACGGGGCCAAGGCCAAAAACAAGGAGGGCCCTTGAAAAGGGGCTAGGAAAATATTTCAGGGACTCCCACCAGACTCCTGCAGGGACCAGGAACGCTGAGCAGGAAAAAAAAGACCAATGAGCAAGAAGGATCGAAACCCCCACAACCCAAGGCAAAATGAACAATCTAAGCCAACAATCCACACCGATCCCTCTGTTCCCGCCCCCCCCACCCCCCGAACCACCAATCCCACAGCAACACCCCCCATTGGAACTTTTTGCCCCCAACCAAACCCCCCCCAAAAGGCCCCCTGCCAGGGGCTCCTGCTCTCTCAGCCCCAATATCCTCCCAGGACCACATTTTTGGAACAGAAGTTGAAGGTTTGGTACACGAATGCAGATGGAATAACGAGCAAATATGAAGAGTGGCATGGAAGAATCAATGAGAAGTCCCCAGACATCATAGCAGTCACAGACACAAAACTCACTGAGACAATAATAGATGCAATCTTCCCACCAGGATATCAGATCCTGAGGAAAGATAGAAGGAGCAGAGGGGGAGGAGGGGTTGCACTGCTCGTAAAACACTGATGGAAATTTGAGGAAATCGAAGGCATGGACGAGATTGGAGAAAGAGAAAACATAGTAGGTACACTCCAGTCTGGAGAGCACAAGGTAGTCATTGAAGTGATGTATAATGCACCACAGAACTGCAGGAGGCAAGAGAGGTATATGAAGAGAGTAGCAGAGCAATGGTGGACACACTGACTGAGGTAGCAAGAAGAGGTCACTCGAGAAGAGCAAATTTATGGGCGATTTCAATCACAGGGAGATCAACTGGGAAAGCCTGAAGCCACACGGGGGTCCCGAAACATGGAGAGCCAAGGTGATGGATATGGTACTAGAAAACCTCATGCATCAACATGCTAAAGATACTACCAGAGAGAGAGGGGAGGATCAACAAGCAAGGCTGGACTTTGTGTTCACCCTGAGCAGTTCAGACATTGAGGACATCACATATGAGAGGCTCTTTAGGAGCTAGTGACCATAGTAGAGTTACAAGTGGAGAGGGTAACAGGAGTTGAATGGGAAAAGCCAGACTATAAAATAGGGGACTACATAGGTTTGAGGAACTTCCTGCAAGAGGTTCAGTGGGACAGAGATCTTGTAGGAAAGTCTGTAAACGAAATGATGGAATACGTAACAACAAAATGCAAGGAGGCAGAGGAAAGGTTTGTTCCCAAGGGCAACAGAAATAATGGGAAGACCAGCACGAGCCCCTGGTTCACCCAACGGTGTAAGGAGGCAAATTACAAGTGCAATAGAGAATGGAAAAAGTACAGAAGGTAGAGAACACAGGAAAATAAGGAGATTAGTCGAAGACCCAGGAACGAATATGCACAGGTAAGGAGGGAGGGCCAGCGACAGTATGAAAATGACATAGCATCAAAACTGCTGTACAGCCACATTAGGAGGAAGACAACAGTCAAAGACTTGGTGATCAGGCTGAGGAAAAGAAGGTGGGGAACTCACAAGAAACGATCATGAGGTATGCGAGGAGCTCAACATGAGATCTGAGGAAGTATTTACAGTAGAGACAGGAATGGCTTAGAGAAGACAGCACAGAGGGGAACACCAACAGGGAATATACCAACAGGTGCTGAATGACATACAAGTAACAGAGGTGGAGGTGCAGAAACTGTTAAGTAACCTTGATACCTCAAAGACAATGAGTCCGAACAACATCTCTCCATGGGCCCTTAGAGAAGGAGCAGAGATGCTGTGCATACCACTAACCGCAATCTTCAATACATCCCTTGAAACTGGGTAACTGCCTAAGGTATGGAAGACAGCAAATGTAGTCCCCATTTTTAAGAAAGGAGACAGAAAAGAGGCACTAAATTACAGACCTCTGTCTCTGACATGTATAGTATGCAAAGACATGGAGAAGATTATCAGAAGAGTGGTGGAGCACCTTTAATGGAACAAGATTATAAACAACAACCAGCACAGATTCATGGAAGGCAAATCCTGTGTCACAAACCTTCTGGAGTTTTATGACAAGGTAACAGAAGTAAGACACGGGAGAAAGAGGTGGGTTGATTGCATTTTTCTGGACTGCAGGAAGGCCTTTGACACAGTTCCCCACAAGAGATTACTCTAGAAGCTGGAGGATCAGGCATGTACAACAGGAAGGGCACTGCAATGAATCAAAAAATACCTGAGAGGGAGGCAACAATGAGTCATGGTATGTGATGAGGTATCACAGTGGGCGCCTGTGACGAGTTACACAGAGGTCAATCCTAGGACCAGTGCTATTTTTGACATATGTGAATGACATGATGGAAGGGATAGACTCGGACGTGTCCCTGTTCGCAGATGATGTGAAGCTAATGAGAAGGATTAAATTGGATGAGGATCAGGCAGGACTAAAAAGAGACCTGGACAGGCTGGACACGTGGTCCAGCAACTGGCTTCTCGAATTCAACCCTACCAAATGCAAGTTCATGAAGATTGAGGAAGGGCAAAGAAGACCGCAGACCTAGCTAGGTGGACAAAGGCTGCAAGCCTCACTCAAGGAGAAAGATCTTGGGGTGGCCATAACGCCGAGCCCGTCTCCGGAGGCACACATCAACCAGATAACTGCTGCAGCATATGGGCGCCTGGCAAACCCGAGAATAGCGTTCCGATACCTTAGTAAGGAATCGTTCAAGACATTGTACACTGTGTGCGTCAGGCCCATACTGGAGTATGCAGCACCAGTTTGGAACCCTCACCTGGTCAAGCACGTCAAGAAATTACAGAAAGTACAAAGGTTTGCAATAAGGCTAGTTCCGGAGCTCAGGGGAATGTCCTACGAAGAAAAGTTGAGGGAAATTGGGCTGACGACACTGGAGAACAGGAGGGTCAGGTGAAACATGATAACACCATACAAAATAATGCGTGGAATAAACAAGGTGGACAGAGACAGGATGTTCCAGATAGGGGACACAGAAACAGGGGAGTCACAATTGGAAGCTGAAGTCTTAGGCGAGCCACAGGGATGTTAGGAAGTACTTCTTCAGTCACAGAGTCGTCAGGAAGTGGAATAGCCTAGCAAGTGATGAAATGGAGATAGGAACCATACATAGCTTTAAGCCGAGGTATGACAAAGCTCAGGAAGCAGAGAGAGAGAAAAGAGAGAGAGAGAGAGAGAGAGAGAGAGAGAGAGAGAGAGAGAGAGAGAGAGAGAGAGAGAGAGAGAGAGAGAGAGAGAGAGAGAGAGAGAGAGAGAGAGAGAGAGAGAGAGAGAGAGGACCTAGTAGCAACCAGTGAAGAGGCGGGGCCAGGTGCTGAGTCTCGACCCCTGCAACCACAATTAGGTTAGTACAATTAGGCGAGTACACACATGCACGCAGGTGCTGAGGTCACACATACTGACAGTAAACAAACTTACAGCCTACTGACTATTAACATTCCTCCTCCTCCTCTCCCTCTTTCTCCTCTTTCTCCTCCTCCACCTATTCCTCCTCCTCGTCCGTCTCCTCCTTTTCTTCCTCCTCCTCTTCCTCCTTTTCCACCTCCTCCTTCTCCTCTTCTTCCTCCTCCTTCTACTCCTCTTCCTCTTCCTCCTCTTCCTTCTCCTCCTCTTCCTCCTCCTCTTCCTCCTTTTCATCCTCCTCCTCCTCTTCCCCATCTTCCTCCCTTCCTCCTCCTCCATCTCTCCTTCCCTAGCCTTCCCTCTCTTCCTTGCCCTCTCTCTCTCATCATGATATTTTCTCTCCCACTCCCTCCCACCCATTCTCTTTCTTTTCCCTACCTCCCTCCATTCCCCCCTTTCCCTCCCTCTCCCTCCCTTTCCCACTCTTCACCTCTCCATCACTCTGTCCCCTTCCCTCCCTCCCTTCCCCCCTTTTCCTACCTCCCCTTCCCTTTCCCGCTCTCCACCTATCAATCACTTTGTCCCCCTCACAACTCCCCCATCCCAACACACAAGAATACACACACATACATGCACAAGAATACACACACACACACTACACACACACATACACACACACATACATGCACAAGAATACACACACACACACTACACACACACATACACACACACATACATACACACACATACACACTGGTCCCTCTGCCCCCCCCCCACCACTTACCAGTAAATGGTAACAAAGATAATTATTCTTTATCTAGGTTACAGAGACAAGTGGGAATTATAGGACACTTAGGTCGCAAAAAATGTCCTTCTTCGATACCTACGATAAACTATCTCTCCACAAGTCATTCTGAACCTATATTAATTTCAAATGAAATATACATCACCAGGAATTCTGATAAAAACATTAATATAAATATGTGGACTGTATATTAAATTTAAAATGTGAATACATGTACATTGAAGGAGAATTTATAATAATAAGACCCACCAATTAGTCTGGAGATTACGGTGTGCCATACTCAAAACCCCCCTGTCTAAATTATGAAGAAAATACTGGCCAGAATTTCAATATAAATAGACAAGTTAGCTGGGGTTCTAAAGCTGCATTGTCCAACTGCTTAATGCTCATGTTATGCAGAACTGCAAATCCAACAATTCTGGCTCCTATTTGGGAAGTTTCAACCATAATTTAACTTCCAGAGCAACAAAATTTATGCACATTTCACTAGCATCCCTTTACCCCAGCGACGCTCACCCATCGCTGGTTTTTTATTTATTTACAAATTAATGTTTATTACCTACAATATATGCCATCAATTTACATACAAAATACACTGTATTTTTGGAAAATATACAGTATTTTCTACACTGCAGCCGGTCGGAGCTCGGTGCTAAATGACTCAAATTACTCCTTCCTTTAGGAGACGATTCCAGCCTGTTCTGGCTTGAGTGGCTGTTCTCCTAGTAGGTCTTATTACAATTTCATCTTCCTGCATCACTTGGTCAGCTTTACCTTCAATATCACTTGTGTCACTTTCCCTTAGATTTTCATTTACATTTGATTGAATACCATTTAATTTCAAGGGAATCAGTTTATTAATTGTGCGTAAACTTTCCTGGCCACGACACAACACTTTGACATTCTGGACAACACCTTGTGCATCTGGGTACGATGTCAATACTTTGCCCAGAGGCCACAATGTTCGATGGTTTTAAGTATCAATTAACACAATGTCACCTGGTTGAATGTTCTGTCGATTTACTGCCTCTGTCACACCATAAAAGTGTTCACGTAGTGTAAGAAGATATTCCTTATGGCACACATTAGACCAATGATCAATTACTTTATTTAACATTTTAAATTTATCACTCAATTCTGCTGCATCATTGTAATCTTCAGCACTTTCTTCAGCATTATCTCTATAGACAGGGGCAGCTTCCAATTTCCTTCCACATATTAGGTGAGAAGGTGTTAATACATCTGTATCAGGTGCATCACTCATGTACGAGAGAGGCCTATTATTTATCCGGTTCTCCACCTCCATCAACACCGCACAAAATTCCTTCAAATTAATTCTCTTCCGGTGTAGTACTTTACGGAGACACCTCTTCATTGTGCCTATCGGTCTTTCATACCGCCCCCCCCCTGCCAAGGGGCTCTAGGAGTAATAAATTTCCAGGTACACTCTTGTTGGGTTAACAGAGACTGAACATCGTTACTCTTATTTAATTCTATCAAGTGTTGAGCACCCACTACAAAATTTGTGGCATTATCCGAAATCATTGATCTCGGACAGGATCTCCTAGCTGTTCTGCAGACAAGTCCTGAGCTACTTCTAGAAGCAGTACAAGTGAACAAGCATACATACACTTTCAGTGGAACACAATCTGAAGTACCTGTTAAAATTATTGGACCACTATAGTCTACACCTGTTACATCAAATGGTTTCACTAATTGTACACGCTCCTTTGGCAATAGTGGAGGACCTGGGTACATATAGGATCTGGCATCCACACGGCGACATATTACACAAGATTTAATCACCCTTTTTACACTTTGTCGTCCTTGTGGGATCCAGAAAGTTTCCCTAATACAATTTAAGGTATCTTGTACCCCACCATGCATTACATTTTTATGGGCATTTAGAACAATTGAATTTGTTAGATGATGAGTTTTCGATAGTAAGATAGGGTGTTTAGCATAATCACTCAATTCAGCATTTTGTAACCTACCTCTGCACCTAATTACATTGTTCTCTAAATACAGCCCCAATTTCTCTATTATGGAACCTTTCACAATTTTTCTTTCCATCATCAATTTAATCCCATTTCCATAGATTTGTTCTTGTACCCTCTTTATCCAATATTCAAGAGAATGTGAAAACTTATATGAGATATTCATCTTGTTTAGAAATTTAAACACCAACTTAGTTACATTGATTAGGTTTGGTAAAGAAGAATACCTATTTATATCAGTGGCTAAGGGAGGACAAAATATTGGAGCGGTTGTCACAGTAATTTCAGCAGGAGCAATATACGCCGTTTGTACAGGCCAATTAGCTTTATTTACCAACCAGCTCGGTTTTTTAAACCATGATACAGCATTTACGAATATAGCATAAGGTAAACCTCGAGACAAGAAATCAGCTGGATTCTCCTCACCAGGTATATGATTAAATGTTAACACATGCTGACCCAAACTATTATACTTCTCTTACATCTGATTAATTTCCGTGACTCTGTTTTGTACGTACACAATTTTACTGTTTCCATTACGAATCCATTGTAAGGATACCTCATTATCAGACAAAATTACAGTGTTGTTAATATTTATCTCCTGCAACTTATTTCTTATATAATTAGCCAGACTGTTCCAATTCCTGACCACTCTATAACTGAAGAACTGCTTCTTAATATCCCTGTGACTCATCTGAGTCTTCAACTTCCAAGAGTGACCTCTTGTTTCTGTGTCCCGTCTCTGGAAAATCTTGTCTCTGTCCACCTTGTCAAATCCTCTCAGTATTTTGTTTGTCGTTATCATGTCTTCCCTATCCCTCCTGTCCTCCAATGTCGTCAGGCCGATTTCCCTCAACCTTTCTTCACAGGACATTCCCCTTAGCTCTGGAACTAATCTTGTTGCAAACCTTTGCACTTTCTCTAATTTCTTAACGTGCTTGACCCAGTTCAGGTTCCAAACTGGTGCTGCATACTCCAGTATGGGCCTGACGTACACGGTGTACAGTGTCTTGAAAGATTCCTTACTTAGGTATCGGAATGCTAATCTCAGGTTTGCTAGGCGCCCATGTGCTGCAGCAGTTATCTTGTTAATGTGTGCTTACACAAATATGTTCGGTATTATAATCATGCAAAGATCTTTCTCCCTGAACGAGGTTTGTAGTCTTTGGCCACCCAGTCTATACTCTGTTTGCAGTCTTCTTTGCCCTTCTCCAAGCTTCATGACTTTGCATTTGGCTGGGATGAATTCGAGAAGCCAGTTGCTGGACCACATGTCCTGCCTGTCCAGGTCTCTTTGAAGGTCTGCCTGATCCTCATCTGATTTAATTCTCCTCATTAACTTCACATCATCTGCGAAGAGGGACACCTCTGAGTCTATCCCTTCCATCATGTCACATCATCTGCGAAGAGGGACACCTGTGAGTCTATCCCTTCCATCATGTCATTCACGTATTCCAAAAATAACACTGGTCCTAGGACTGTCCCCTGTGGGACCCCCCTCATCACAGGTGCCCACTCTGATACCTCATCATGCACCATGACTCGTTGTTGTACCCTGTCAGGTATTCTCTGATCCATTGAAGTACCCTTCCCGTTATACACTCCTGATCCTCAAGTTTCTGCGCTAACCTCTTGTGAGGAACTGTGCCAAAGGCCTTCTTGCAGTCCAAGAAGATGCAATCAACCAACGCCTCTCTCTCATCTCTTACTTCTGTTACTTTATCATAAAACTCCAGAAGGTTTGTGACACAGGATTTGCCTTCCGTGAAACCGTGCTAGTTGTCATTTATACTTTTCTTGTGTTCCAGGTGCTCTACCACTCTCCTCCTGATAATCTTCTCCATGACTTTGTGTACTATACACGTTAGTGACATTGGTCTGTAGTTTAGCACCTCTTTTCTGTCCCCTTTTTAAAAAATGGGAACTACATTTGCCATCTTCCATACCTCAGGTAGTTGTCCAGTTTCAAGGGACGTGTTGAAGATTATGGTTAATGGGACACACAGCATTTCTGCTCCCTCTCTAAGGACCCATGGGGAGATGTCTGGTCCCATTGCCTTTGAGGTATCAGGGTCACTTATTAGCTTCTTCTCCTCCTCCTTAGTTTTGTGTATGCCATCCAGCAACACTTGTTGGTATATTCCTTGCTGGTGTCCCACTCTGTTCTCTCCCCCCAGAGGCCTTCCTGTCTCCACTGTAAATACTTCAGACTTGACTTTCGATGCTATGTCGTTTTTGTACTGTCTCTGGGCCTTCCTTCTTATCTGTGCATACTCGTTTCTGTCTCTTCTATTAATCTTCTTATTTTCCTGGATCCTTTGCCTCCTGTACCTTTTCCATTCTCTGGTGCACTTAGTTTTTGCCTCCTTTCAACTTCAGGTAAACCAAGGACTTGCTTTGGTCTTCCTATTATTTCTATTGCCCTTGGGAACAAACCTTTCCTCTGCCTCCTTGCACTTTGTTGTTACATATTCCATCATCTCGTTTACTGATTTTCCTACCAGTTCTCTGTCCCACTGAACCTCCTGCAGGAAGTTCCTCATGCCTTTGTAGTCCCCACTTTTCTAGTTTGGCTTTTCTCATTCAATTCCTGTTGCCCTCTCCACTTGTAACTATACTATATAATCAAAACTCAGAACCACGTGAGTGCTAACTCCAAGGGGCCTCTCGTAAGTGATGTACTCAATGTCTGAACTGCTCAGGGTGAACTCAAGATCCAGTCTTGCTGGCTCATCCTCCCCTCTCATCATCTCCATGTTTTGGGACCCCCATGAGGCTCCAGGTTTTCCAAGTTGATCTCCATGTGGTTGAAATCGTCCATTACCAGTAACTTTGCTGTGCTCGAGTGTGCTCTTCTTGCCACCTCAGCCAGTGTGTCCACCATCGCTCTGTTATTTTCTTCGTACTCCTCTCTTGGGCTCCTGCAGTTCTGTGGTGAGTTATATATCACTCTAATGACTGCTTTATGTTTCCCAGACTGAATTGCAACTACTGTGTAGTCCCTTTCTCCAATCATGTCCATGCCTTCCATTTCCTCAAATCCCTATCGGGTTTATATGAGCAATGCAACCCCTCCTCCCCCTCTACTCCTATCTTTTCTCATGATCTGATATCCCAGTGGGAAGATTGCATCTGTTATTGCCTCAGCGAGTTTCGTTTCTGTGACTGCTCTGATGTCTGGGGATTTCTCGCTGATTCTTTCGTGCCACTCCTCATATTCTTTGTTATTTCATCCATGTTTGTGTACTAAACCTTCAGCTTTTTTCTATCACTATGGTCCTGGGAGAATATTGGGGTTGGGGGAGTGGGAGCCTTGGTGGGGGCCTATGGGGAGCTGTGGTGTGGGTGGAGTTTTTGATGAGGGGGGTGGGGTCAGAATGCTAATAGGGGCAGCTGTAGGGGAAGGTTTGTGAGGTGGGGGTTGGTGGCAGAGGGAACAGTGTGTGGGTTTTTGTTTAGATTGCTCAGTTGCGTTGGGGTTGTCACGGTTGGAGTCTTTCTGTGGCAGTTTCTGTGGGGTGTGTTTGCCCTTCCTCCTGTGTCTGGGTCCTGCTCATCTTCATCATTGCCTCTCATTCCTTCTTGCATCTCTGTTCCCTCTCTTTCAGTGGAATCCTTTCTTCTTGTGTTCTGTCGTGTCGGGCATTTTCCCCGGTCCCCCAGTTTTGTGCCTAAAGCTTCTTTCTTTGCAGGATCCTGGTTCAAGTGATTCTTTTTGAAAATTATTTTGCCCGGCCCGTTTTTTTTCCCCTACAAACCCCCAAAAATTCCCCAAAAATTTGCCCTGGGACCTATCCCCAATCATCTATTGTTTTTTTGAGCCTTAAAATCATTTTTTTCCTCCTGGTTTTTTTTCATCAAAAGATGTCCCATTGGGGCTTCGGAGCCCATAAAAAAAAGGGGACTGCCCTTTCCCCCTTTTCCTCCCCCCACTGATTTCCCCCATTTGCATCCTTGAGGAGTTTTAGCCCTTTCCCATTAAAAATGTTTTTCCCTTTCAACCCCTTTTCCTTTCTAAAAATTTATATTCTAGTGATTGTCTTTCTTTTAAAGTGTTCCTTATACTGCAGTTGGCTGTTAGGGTCTATGCATATAACCATCCCCTTCATTGTTTTCGGGACCTGTCATTTAATCTTAGTTGCCCCTCTTTTTTCCCCTTTGGCCTCACGTGGGTCTGTTGGGGCCCTTCGTTTTAGGGGCATTTCCCCTTTTTTTCTTCCCCCCCCCTTGGTTGTCCCCGGGACTTGGGAATTTCCTGATGTTGCATCTAAATTTTGTTTTTGTCTTCAAAACTGTTTTGGGGTTTTTTAGTTTCTTTTCTAAGCACTCCCCCTAGTTTTCGGGCTGCAAGACTTGTAGCCCCCACTTCCTGCACCTTCACTATCCCTCCTCCATTATCTTCCCAAACTTTCTGTTTTCTTCCCCACTCATTTCCCTTTTTTTTGGAGTTTAAAATCCAAAATTTTTCCCTCCCGGGCCCTGGGTCCCCCCGGAATCTCGGTTTTTTGCCCTTTGTGTCCCCCATTTTTTTTTTTCCCACAAAAAAGAAGTTAGGGTTTTTTACCACGGGAGAGAATTTTTATGTTTTTTCAGGGTGTTTGTGGGGGGGGGGGAGAGGGAGAAGGCTAGAGGAGAGGAGAGAGAGAGAAAAAGGGGGGGAGAGATAATGGGTAAAAAGAGGGAGAGGGGAGGAGGGAGGGGGTGAAAAAAAAAAGAGGGTGATAGAGGAGGGAGGGGGGGGGGGTGGGAAAAAAAGGGGGGAGAGAGAGAGAAACGGGGGAAAGAGGAGAGAGAGAGAGAGAGAGGAGGAGAGACGAGGGGGAAGAGGAGGAGAGGGGAGAGAGAGAGAGAGAGAGAGAGAGAGAGAGGAGGGTGGGGGAAAAAAGGCTTTGAGAGAGAAAAATGAAAGGGAGAGGGGGAGAGAAAAAGTTTAAAAAGAGGGAAGATAGAAAGGGGGAAAAAGATAAAAAGAGGAAGAGGGGAGGAGGGGAAGGCTAAAGAGAGAGAAAAAAAAGAGAGGAGGGGGGGGGGAAAGGGGGAATTTTTGGAAAACTGAGAGAGAAAGGAGGGTAGGGGAAAGGATTATGGGAGTGGAAGAGGGAGAGAGAGAGAGACGAGAGAGAGGGGGAGAGGGAGGGTGGGGGAAAGGACCATGGAATGAAAAGGGGAGAGAAAAAAAGAGAGATGTGGGGAAAGGGGGGATAGTGGAGGGAAAAGAGAGAGAGGGGAAAAGAGGGGAGGAGGGGAGGGAGAAGGGGTTTAGAGAGGAGAGGGAAGAGAGAGAGAGAGAGGGGAAGAGAGAAAAACGAGAAAAAGGGGGAAAAGGACGGGGTTAGGGTAGGAAACGGGGGTCAGTTTAAACCGAAATCTCTGGCTGAGGGAGGGCCCACGGGTTAGGGTTAAGATGGTGGACAGTGGGTCAGGGGTGCACTTTTGCTGTGGTTTCCCCTTTCCCCCATTTCTTGAAAAATTTTGAGTGGTTGTCTCAAAATTTCCCTTTAAATTTTTGTGGGATACTCCCAAGACCTTTTTAGAAAATTTACCCTGCCCTTTTGTTTAGATGAAAATTAATGCCTTTCCCAAGTTTATCCCCCTTTTTGTACTCCCCATTTGTGGTTGCAGGGGTCGAGTCACAGCTCCGGGCCCCTTGCCTCTTCGCTGATTGCACTGGGTTCCTCTATTCCCTCCCCCTGAGCTCAATCATACCTCGCCAAAAAAAACTTGAAAAGGGTTTCCCCCGCCTCCCCTACGTCACTTTTGGGGTATTCCAGGGCCCCCTGACTACTCTATAAAGGGAAGAAATTTATTTCCCTTAAACCCCTTTGATTCTTCTAAATTTTTCAATTCCAATGCCTTTTTGTGTCTGTGCCCCTTTTCTGGAACATCCCGTTTTTGCCCCACCTTGTCTTTTCGGGAAACAGTTTTTAAATGTCTTTAATAATGTTGGGCCGGGCCCCTTCCTGTCCTCCAGTGTCGTCAGGCCGTTTTCCCTAAACCCTTTCTTCTAGGACAACCCCCGTGCTTGGGACTAGTCTTTTTGGGAAAACCTTTTTGCATTTTTTAATTTCTTGACGAAACCTTTGACTAGGTGGGGTTTTCCCAAACTGGTGCTCCTACTCCGTATGGGCCTGCCGTAGAGGGTTTGTACGAGTCTTAAACGAATCCTTTTTTGGGAAATGGGAAACGCTATCGTGGGTTTTGCCGGCGCCCCTTTATTGCCCCGCATTTTATTGATTGATGTGCGCCTCAGGGATATGCTCGGTTTTTATACTCACCCCGATTTTTTTCCCTTTGAGTGAGGTTTGCAGTTTTTGGGCCATCAAAAATTTATTTGGTCTGGGGGGTTTCTTTGCCCTTCCCCAATCTTCTGACTTTCATTTGGCGGGTTTAAAATTCCCAAGGGAGGCCAGTTGCGGAAACCGGGCTTTTTGCCTGTCCAGGTTTCTTTGCAGTCCTGCCTGCCCCTCATCGATTTGAATTTTTTTCTCATTAAATTCCTAAACTGCAAACAAGGAAATTTGAGGCTATCCCTTCCATTATGTCGTTTTACATTTACCAAAAAAGCCAGGGCCTAGGACTGCCCCGGGGGAAACCCCCCTTGTCCAGGCGCCACTTGACACCTCGTTTGCGTCCTTTACTGTTGTTTTTCCCCCCTGTCGTTTTTCTCTGACCATTGCAGTGCCCTTTTCCTTTGTTTTGTGTGCCTGATCCTTTGCTTTTGCAGCAAATCTTGTGAGGAAAAATGTGTTTGAAAGGGCCCTTTTTGCAGTCCAAAAAAATGCAGTCGATCCCCCCTCTCTCCCCTTTTTCTTACTTCCCGTCCCCCCTTGTCATAAAACTTAGTAGGTTTGTGGGGGACAGGGTTTTCCTTCCCCCGAAAACCTTTAGGTTGTCAATTTTTACACTTTTTTCTTTCAGGTGCCCCCCACTCTCCTCCTGATGATTTTTCTCCATGACCTTTCATTTTCTATTTACGTTTGTGATACGGTCCGTAGTTTTGTGCCTCATGTCTGTCTCCCCTTTTTAAAAATTGGGACTACATTTGCCTTTTCCATTCCTCAAAGGGGTTGCCCCGTTTCAAATGATGTGTTGAAGATCTTTGTTAATTTGGCTACACAAAATTTTTTCCTTTCCCCCTTTAAGGAAACCATGGCAGAGAGTTGTCCCGGTCAAGTTGAATAGCAACTTTTCCCCCCCTCCTCCTTTTTTTTTTATGTCCCCATCCCCGCCCCTTGTGGTGGCCCCCTTTCTGATTTCCTGGGGAAAATCCCCATGGTTTCCCCTGTAAAATTTTTCTTTAAAATCTTGTGTTGGCTCCTGACCCTTTCCTCTTTATCGTTTCTTGTGAATTTCCCCCCTCACCCCCTTTCCCCAGTCTGATTTCCTGGTCCCTTGGGCTGTTGTTTTCCTTTCCCGATTTGGCCCGTAAAACCCGCTTCGGGTTTAGTCCCCCCAAGGAAGGTTTTTCCCGATTTTTGGGAGGGGGTCTTGATTTAGGGGGGAAATTTGGAAACCGTGCTCCGGGTTTCCCCAAAATTTAAATGAATGCCTTCCCCATCCACCCCCGGGCCTGTATAAACCCCTGGGTTTTTTGCTTCCCCTTGATAATAATAATAATAATTCGGGTTTAGTCTTTACTTTTATGGGTATGTCATTTTCATATTGTTTGAGCCTCCCCCTTTTTTTTTGCATATTCTTTTCTGGCTCTTCGGTTTTTTTCTTTTATTTTCCTTTAGTTCTCGTCCCTTTTGTACCTTTTCCCTTTTCTTTGTACACCCATTTTTGCCTCCCCAACCTTTGGGGGGGAACCCAAGGGGCTCGTTTGTTTTCCCCCTTTTTGTTTCCTTGGGAAAAAACCTCTCCCCTGCCCTTTTTGCTTTTGTTGCTAAAATTTTCCCTCATTTTTGTACTGGTTTTCCCGTCAGTTCCCTTCCCCCTTTAAAAGTCTTGAAGGGGAAATTCCCCCATGCCTGAGTATTCCCCCTTTTTTAGTTTGGTTTTTTTTCCCAAAATATTCCCGCCCACTCTTCCCCTTTGGGGCTCAACTATGTAGTCGAAGCAAGAAACCCCAAAGATACAGCCCACAGGGGCCTTTTCCAAATGTTACCCCCCCTTTTCCCAACAGTTTATGGTGGGAAAACAAAGGGCCCGCCTTGCTGGTTTCCCCTTTCCTTTTCTTCGGGGAGTGTCCCCTAAACTGTTGATGCCCTGAGGGTTTTTTTTTTCCCGTCCACATCCTTTATCTTGCTCTCCATGTTTTGGGACCCACATGGGGCCCCCAGGAATTTTCCCCGTCAATTCCTTGTGAAATTTAAATCACCATAACTGTAACTTTGCTCCCCTGTGTGCTTCCCGGCACCTCGGCTAGTGTGACGATATTGCTTGTTGCTCTCATAATTTTTCTTCTCTTGGCCTTCGCAGTTCTGTGGTGGGTTTTACAAATTTCGCAATTATCACCCCTTTTGGCCCCCAGACTGGGTTGGGTTTTTACTAAGTAAAATCCTTTCACCGTGGCCCTCCTTTTTTTTTCCCTTTTCTCAAAAACCCCCTGGTTTTTAAATGAGCAGTGGGAATCCCCCTCCCCCCCTCCTCCCTCGTTTTTTCCCGGGAAATTTTGGTTTTCTGGGTGGGGAAAAAATTTAATCTGTTTTTATTTGGTGAGTTTTTTTTCTCTGGAGTGCTATTTGTCCCGGGGATGTCTCTTTGGGTTCTTTCGTGCCAATTTCCCCAAAACTTGTTTGTTATTCCATTGCCCTTTGTATACCCCCACCTTCAACTTCTTTTCTAAGACTGTGGTCTGGGAGGTATATTATGGTTGGTAAGTGGGAGACCTGGTAAGGAACTATGGGTTGTTGTAATGAAGTGGGTGGGGGCATTGGATGTGGCATGGGTGTTTTGATTTATAGTGTTTGGTTGCACTGGGGTTGACCTGGTTGGAAGGCTTCTATAGGAAGTTGTGAGGGAGGCTGTATTTGATCTTCTTCCTGGGTCTGGGATCTCCTGTCTGTCTTCTCCATCCCCTCTCTTTCCTCCTTTCGCCTTTGTACCATCTCTCTCAGTTTCTGCCTTTCTTCTTGTGTTCTGTCTCGGTCGAGATACACCTTCCTGTATGCCGGCATGTCCCTTAATCGTTCTTTCTCCTGCAGGATCCTGGTCCGAGTCGCTTCTGCCTTGAAGGTCACTTTCACTGGCCGGGTTTTTTTTTTTTACAAACACCCCTATTCTCCGAAAATTTTCCAGCTGGGTCATGTCGTCTTCTCCTATTGCTTTCATGATGCTTTCAATTACTTTTTTTCCCCTTGTTTTCTTGCTTCATATGTTTCCCCTTCAACTTCCTGAAGCCCATACACAAAGACTGACCTCACCCTTTCATTCTCCCACTGCATATCCCTGTGTATCCCCTCATTTAATTTGCTTTCCTTTCTTCAGTTTCACTGTCTAATGTACTTGGGCTCAGTGGCCTGTCATTTTCCCTTCTCGGCTTTCCTTGGGCTCTGTTGTTGTCTGTTAGGGCCTCCACATAAAGCTTAGCTCTTTCATTTACTACAGTCTCCTCTGATAGAGCTTCCCCATGCAGTTGTGCCCCTTCTTTCCCTACAGTCCCCTTATTTGTGGCTGAGGTAGCAGTCTCTGTTGTCAATCCCAAAATGTTCTTTTGTTTTTTAGGCTGTTTCAGATTTTTCAATTCCTCTTCTAAACTCTGTATCCTAGCCTCTGCTGCTTTAACTTGCACCTCCCACTTCCTGCTTTCCATATATATCCTCTCTTCCATTCTCATGCTAAGTTCTTCTAGTTTCTTTTCCCATTCATGATCCCTTTTTATGAGCTCTGCTGCCCAATCTTCCTTTGCATTTTCCTCCTCCTGTCCCTTGGTTTTTCTTGTTGCTCTCTGGCAACCCATTTTTGTTTTATCCTGATTGCCTCAGAGTGGGAAACCTATGTAGTTCTGTATGTTAGGTTAGTAGTGTGTATGTCAGAGTGTGGGGGGTGAAGTAGTGGAGGAACTGTGGCTATGTGGGAGAGGAGTGGGGAGGGGTGGGGAGGGGGAGGTGAACGAGGGAGGGGAGGGATCAGGGGAAGAAGTGAGATGTCGGTGGGTGAGGGGCGGGGAGTGTATGTGTGAGTCTGGATATGTGTGTGTGTGTGTGTGGTGTGTGTGTGTGTGTGTGTGTGTGTGTGTGTGTATGTGTGTGTGTGTGTAATTTGTGTGTGGAATTATGTGTGTGTTTTATATGTACTGAAAGGTAGGTGGCTTGTGCGTTGTAATGTAGTCTCAGTGGTTCTCTGCTGCCCTTGTGACCTGACCCCAACCTCCTGGGGCTTGATGGCACGTACTTACAGTGTGTGTGTGTGGTGTGTGTGTGTGTGTGTGTGTGTGTGGTGTGTGTGTGTTGTGTATGTGTGTGTGTGTGTGTGTGTGTGTGTGTGTATGTATGTGTGTGTGTGTGTGTGTGTGTGTGTGTGTGTGTGTGTGTGTGTGTGTGTGTGTTGTGTGTTTGTGTATGTGTGTGTGTATATATGTGTGTGTGTGTGTGTGGTGTGTGTGTGTGTGTGTGTGTGTGTAATTATGTGTCGAATTATGTGTGGGTTTATTATGTGTCTGAAAAGTAGGTGGCTTGTGCTTGGAGTGTAATGTGGATTCTCAGCTGTCGCTTTGTCCACAACCTCTTGTGACCTGACTCGCACCCTCCTGAGACTTACGCTCACCTACTTACAATGTTGCCTATGCTTGACCTGCTTATAGTAAGTTAATCGCCTTGTTCAATGGATTACCAATTGCTATTCTTTATTGAATACTTGAGTGCCTATTCTTTATCGTGCTATGAGAGTTAGACCATTCACATTCAGCTTGGCGGTTAATTGGAACCTGAAACCCCACACCCAAACAACCACTCATAGATGATACAGTACTTGTAGTGCAGCTACAGCCTGTAGATTGTCCACTCGATGTACGTCCTGGCGTAGATCCACCTCAATTTCTTCTCGTTAATAAAGTACCCTATTCACTGTATTTCTCTCACTGGTCGCACGATTGTTTCACTTTATTATCTTTCTTGGGTGACACTTGACAACGTCGCCTTACACACCAGCCTGCCCACTCTGCGCCACAACGTTTTTATTTTCTAGATCACTTACAAAATTGTGGCTCTCCCCACACTTATGTGGCTCAGGCAGATTAAAAATCACTTCTAGGATTGATCAGTACCCTGACACACTTAGCAACCCTTGCAGAACACTTAAGTAGCCCTCAAAAACACTTATATTCCCGGAGCACGAAAGGTGTGTGTGTGTGTGTGTGTGTGTGTGTGTGTGTGTGTGTGTGTGTGTGTGTGTGTGTGTGTGTGTGTGTGTGTGTGTGTGTGTGTGTGTGTGTGTGCGTGGGTGTGCGTGGGTGTGGGTGTGCTTGTGTGTATGCATATATTAGTACGCTCGTGTACATGTGTCTGTGCGTGCGCCCTCTTGTGTGTATGTGTGCGCGCGCGCGCTCGTGTGGGTGTATGATCCACTTAATATTTGTATTTATAACTCATTACAATTGTGACCAGGTGTGGACGTGTCAGTGGTTCATTACTTTGTAATTTGTTCATGACTGTATAGGAGTGAAGCTGATTCATTACCTCTGTAACTTGCCATGATTGTGACCAGATCTACCTGGAGTTCATTACCTTTGTAACTAGTTCAGCTATCATAACTTTGGGGTCCAGTCCCTGGACTCATTATGTACCTCTGTAATCTACCGCCCACAGGAAGGGTATGGGGTGCATAATAAAGATATTAAACTAAACTAACATCTCACACTGGTCTTCAGATGCATGATAGAACTGATAAATTGGGTAAGCTGTATGCTTTCAAAGAGGGAGTAGATTACAATCTTGGCTTGTCAGGTAGTAGCTTGAGAACAATAATACGAAAAGAACTTCAACTGAATTTTATTGACTTAAGACTTAGGGAGATTGACACAAGTCAGTCCATCTATCATCATTCTATCATGCAGGAGGAGCCACATGTCTATGGTGCATCCAACAAGATAAGCAGACTCTTGGATGTCACTACTGCCCGGCTCCGGCTGGGTTACAAGTATCTATGGCAGGTTAAATCACCACCACCAGATGTAGACCAAACGAAATGTAAACTTTGCCAGATGGACTATTGTCACACCTTGCGTCATTATGTACTGGAGTGTGATCAAATTAATGAATTTAGAAACAACTCACTCAGAAATGTTCAAGAAATGGCAAAGTATTTTATCCACAGTGGTATATTACAGACCATTCTGTGTATACTCGCCTAGTTGTACTCACATAATTGAGGTTGCAGGGGTCGAGTCCAAGCTCCTGGCCCCGCCTCTTCACCGGTCGCTACTAGGTCACTATCCCTGTACCGTGAGCTTTATCATACCTCTGCTTAAAGCTATGTATGGATTCTGCCTCCACTACATCGCTTCCCAAACTATTCCACATTCTGACTACTCTGTGGCTGAAAAAATACTTCCCAACATCCCTGTGATTAATCTGTGTCTTCAACTTCCAGCTGTGTCCTCTTGTTATTGTGTCCAATCTCTGGAACATCCTCTTTGTTCACCTTGTCAATTCCTCTCAGTATTCTGTATGTCGTTATCATGTCCCCCCTATCTCTCCTGTCCTCCAGTGTCGTCAGGTTGATTTCCCTTAACCTCTCCTCGTAGGGCATACCTCTTAACTCTGGGACTAGTCTTGTTGCAAACCTTTGCACTTTCTCTAGTTTCTTTAAGTGCTTGGCTAGGTGTGGGTTCCAAATTGCTGCCGCATACTCCAATATGGGCCTAACATACACGGTGTACAGGGTCTTGAACGATTCCTTATTAAGGTGTTGCAATGCTGTTCTGAGGTTTGCTTGTCGCCCATATGCTGCAGCCGTTATTTGGTTGATGTGCGCTTCAGGAGATGTGTCTGGTGTTATACTCACCCCAAGATCTTTTTCCTTGAGTAACGTTTTTAGTCTCTGGCCCCCTAGACTGTACTCCGTCTGCGGTCTTCTGCCTGTCCAGATCCCTTTGTAGTTCTGCCTGGTGTTCGATCGAATGAATTCTTCTCATCAACTTCACGTCATCTGCAAACAGGGACACTTCGGATTCTATTCCTTCCGTCATGTCGTTCACAAATACCAGAAACAGCACTGGTCCTAGGCTGACCCCTTTGGGACCCCGCTGGCCACAGGTGCCCACTTTGACACCTCGCCACGTACCATGACTCGCTGCTGTCTTCCTGACAAGTATTCCCTGATCCATTGTAGTGCCTTCCCAGTTATCCCTGCTTGGTCCTCCAGTTTTTGCACTAATCTCCTGTGTGGAACTGTGTCAAACGCCTTCTTGCAGTCCAAGAAAATGCAATCCACCCACCCCTCTCTCTCTTGTCTTAGAACTCCAGTAGGTTTGTGACACAAGATTTCCCGTCCCCGAAACCATGTTGGCTGTTGTTGATGAGATCATTCCTTTCTAGGTGTTCCACCACTCTTCTCCTGATAATCTTCATGACTTTGCATAGTATACATGTTAGTGACACTGGTCTGTAGTTTAGTGCTTCATGTCTGTCTCCTTTTTTAAAGATTTTGACTACATTTGCTGTCTTCCATGCCTCAGGCAATCTTCCTGTTTCGATAGATGTATTGAATATTGATGTTAGGGGTACACATAGCACCTCTGCTCCCTCTCTCAGGACCCATGGAGAGATGTTATCCGGCCCCATTGCCTTTGAGGTATCTATCTCACTCAGAAGCCTCTTCACTTCTTCCTTGGTTGTGTGTACTGTGTCCAGCACTTGGTGGTGTACCCCACCTCTCAGTCTTTCTGGAGCCCCTTCTGTCTCCTCCGTGAACACTCCTATAAATCTCTTGTTGAGTTCTTCACTTACTTCATGGTCATTTCTTGTTGTCTCTCCTCCTTCCTTCCTTAGCCTGATTACCTGGTCCTTGACTGTTGTTTTCCTCCTGATGTGGCTGTATAACAGTTTTGGGTCAGATTTGGCTTTTGTCGTTTTCATATTGTCGTTGGGCCTCCCTTTCTATCTGTGCATATTAATTTCTGGCTCTACGACTGCTCTCCTTATTCTCCTGGGTCCTTTGCCTTCTATATTTCTTCCATTCCCTAGCACGCTTGGTGATTGCCTCTCTGCACCTTTGGGTGAACCATAGGCTCATCTTGGCTTTTTCATTATTCCTGTTACCCTTGGGTACAAACCTCTCCCCAGCCTCCTTGCACATTGTTGCTACATATTCCATCATCTCATTAACTGATTTCCCTGCCAGTTCTCTGTCCCACTGAACCCCATTCAGGAAGTTCCTCTTTCCCGTGTAGTCCCCTTTCTTGTAGTTTGGCTTCATTCGTCCTGGCCTTCCTGCTTCCCCCTCCACTTGCAGCTCTACTGTGTATTCGAAGCTTAAAACCACATGATCGCTGGCCCCAAGGGGTCTTTCATTTGTGATTTCCTCAATATTTGCACTACTCAAGGTGAATACTAGGTCCAGTCTTGCAGGTTCATCCTCTCCTCTGTCTCTTGTAGTGTCTCTTACGTGTTGGTGCATGAAGTTTTCCAGTACCACCTCCATCATCGTAGCCCTCCACGTGTCTTGGCCCCCATGTGGCTCCAAGTTCTCCCAATCGAACTCCTTGTGGCTAATGTCGCCCATGATCAGGAGCTTTGCCATGCATGCATGAGCTCTTCTGGCCACTGCAGCCAGTGTGTCAACCATCGCTCTATGTTCTCGTGATACTCTTGACTTGGCCTCCTGCTGTTCTGTGGTGGGTTATACATCACTGCAATTACCACCTTGGGACCTCCAGAGTGAAGCGTTCCTGCTATGTTATCACTTGTTTCTCCGCTGTCTCCTCTCTACAGCTCATCAAAATTCCATTGGTTTTTGATCAGCAGTGCCACTCCTCCACCCCCCTGTTCCCTCTGTCTTTTTTCTGGATCTGGTATCCCATTGGAAAGATGGCATCTGTTATCATACATGTATGCTTGGTTTCTGTGAGAGCTATGATGTCCGGAGATGCCTCTTTGACTCTTTCGTGCTACTGAGTATGAATTGTAGTTTGTGTTGGGATGGTGTGATAGGTTGCGGGGTTCTGAGGATAGTTCTGTGTGTGCTTGCCCTTGTTGCTGTGTCCTGCTCTGATTGACCTCTGCTGGTTCCATCCTTGTCTCCTTTCCTAGCTCCTTTTGCTTTTTTGTCCTCTCCCTCAGCTGCTGTCATTCTGTTTGTGTTCTGTCTCTGTCTAGGAACACCCTCTTGCACCCTATCGACCATTTCAACCGTGGTTTCTCTTGGAGGATCCTGTTCCACACTGTTTCTGTCCTGAGAATTAGCTTGATTGGTCGGTTTCTAACCTTCAAGTACCCCCCTATTCTCTGAAAATTTACAATCTCGTCCATGTCTTCTTCACCTATTTCCATGATGATGTTCTCAATCTCCTTTCTTTCTGCCTATCGTCTTTCAGTGTGTGTCCTTTCCTCTCTCTCCTGAAGTCCATGGATAAACACTGATTTTACCATTTCCTCCTCCCATTGCCTCTCCCTCTGTAACTCTTGTTCCTGTCTGTACGTGGTCATTTTCTGCCTTTTTTTTCCATTGGCTCTTGGTAGCATGGTTGTGCCTCCACATTTGACCTATCACCCTCTCCATCTGCACCCAACTGTTCTAGACTTTCACTCCTTGGCCCTTCTTGGCAGGCTGATATGTCCTTCGCATAATTCATATCTTCATCCTTTCTATTTGGCATCTCTGCTTCATATGCTGTGTCTTCTCTTGGCAATGCCCTTATAACTTGCTTCAGCCTGTTTACCTCATCTTCTAGGACCCTTATTTTGGCTAATGCAGTTTCAACTTGTGCCTCCCAATTTTTCTTCTCCTTCTCCAACCTCTTTTCTAATTTCACAGACAGCTCTGTCTCCAGTTTCCCAGAAAGCTCTCCTAATTTTCTCCCCTACTCTTGTTCCAACCTTTTCCACTGCCTCTCCATCCATTCCTCCCTACCAGAACCATTCTCATCTGATTCCTGGTTCCTTCGAGTCCCCACCATTTTTTTTTTTTTTGCTGAAAGAGAAAAGAGTGGGGAGAGAGAGAGAGAGAGACAGAGAGAGAGAGAGAGAGAGAGAGAGAGAGAGAGAGAGAGAGAGAGAGAGAGAGAGAGAGAGAGAGAGAGAGAGAGAGAGAGAGAGAGAGAGAGAGAGAAAGAGAAAGAGAGAGAAGGGAAAGGTAGAAGGAAAGAGAGAGGGGGAGATTGAGAAGGAAAAAGGGGTGAGAGAGAGTGAGTGTGTGTGTGTGTGTGTGTGTGTGTGTGTGTATGTGTACTCACCTAGTTGTACTCACCTAGTTGAGGTTGCGGGGGTCGAGTCCGAGCTCCTGGCCCCGCCTCTTCACTGATCGCTACTAGGTCACTCTCCCTGAGCCGTGAGCTTTATCATACCTCTGCTTAAAGCTATGTATGGATCCTGCCTCCACTACATCGCTTCCCAAACTATTCCACTTATTGACTACTCTGTGGCTGAAGAAATACTTCCTAACATCCCTGTGATTCATCTGTGTCTTCAGCTTCCAACTGTGTCCCTATTGTACTCACCTAATTGTGGTTGCAAAGGTCGAGACTCAGCTCCTGGCCCCGCCTCTTCACTGATCGCTACTAGGTCCTCTCTCTCTCAGCTTCCTGAGCTTTGTCATACCTCTTCTTAAAACTATGGTTCCTGCCTCCACTACGTCACATGCTAGGCTATTCCACTTCCTGACGACTCTATGACTGAAGAAATACTTCCTAACATCCCTGTGACTCGTCTGAGTCTTCACCTTCCAATTGTGACCCCTTGTTTCTGTATCCCCAATCTGGAACATCCTGTCTCTGTCCACCTTGTTTATTCCCCGCAGTATCTTCTATGTCGTTATCATATCTCCCCTGACCCTTCTGTCCTCCAGTGTCGTTAGTCCGACTTCCCACAACCTGTCATCGTACGACATTCCCCTAAGCTCTGGAACTAACCTTGTTGCAAACCTATGTACATTCTTGACGTGTTTGACCAGGTGTGGGTTCCAGACTGGTGCTGAATACTCCAGTATGGGCCTAACGTACACAGTGTACAGTGTCTTGAACGATTCCTTATTAAGGTATCGGAATGCTGTTCTCAGGTTTGCCAGGCGCCCGTAAGCTGCAGCAGTTATCTGGTTGATGTGTGCCTCCGGTGATGTGCTCGGTGTTATGGTCACCACAAGATCTTTCTCCCTGAGTGAGGTCTGTAGTCTCTGTCCACCTAGCCTATACTCTTTCTGCGGTCTTCTTTGCCCTTCGCCAATCTTCATGACTTTGCATTTGGCAGGGTTGAATTCGAGAAGCCATTTCCTGGACCACGTGTCCAGCCTGTCCAGGTCTCTTTGCAGTACTGCCTCATCCTCATCCGATTTAATTCTTCTTATCAACTTTACATCTTCTGCGAATAGGGACACTTCAGAGTCTATCCCTTCCATCATGTCATTCACATATATCAAAAATAGCACTGGTCCTAGAACTGAACCTTGTGGGACCCCGCTCGTCACAGGCGCCCACTGTGATACCTCTTCTCGTACCATGACTCGTTGTTGCCTCTCTGTCAGGTATTCCTTGATCCATTGCAGTGCCCTCCCTATTATATTTTTTTTTTTATTCGCCGGTATTCTCCCGGCCCGGGTCTTTTCCAAGTAGTGGTGACCCGGCCTTGGCTCCCTATCTGGGGAGTGTCTCGAGACTTAAGTCTCCCATGCGAGGAGGTACAAGTACCCCCTCATCTTTGGGACCAACTGTCCCCAGGCCTAGCCACATTCCCCGCCCTCACGGGGCTCGTAGGGAGAAGCTAGGCCTCTGGTCTGCCATCTGCCCCGCCCCAAAGGGGCTCGTGGGGATGGCAGTCTTGTGAGCTGCAGGTGGTAGCAAGCTCAGGCCTTTTTCCCGTTATATGAGCCTGATCTTCCAGCTTCTGCACTAATCTATTGTGCGTGTGTATGTGTGTGTGTGCATGTGTGAGTGTGTGTGTGCATGTGTGTGTGTGTGTGAGCATGTGTGTGTGTGTGTGTGTGTGTGTGTGTGTGTGTGTGTGTGTGTGTGTGTGTGTGTGTGTGTGTGTGTGTGTGTGTGTGTTTGTGTGTGTGTGTTTGTGTGTGTGTGTGCATGTGTGTGTGTGTGAACTCACCTCACCTAATTGTGGTTGCATGGGTCGAGACTCAGCTTCTGGCTCCGCCTCTTCACTGATCGCTACTAGGTCCTCTCCCTCTCTGCTTACTGAGCTTTGTCATACCTCTTCTTAAAACTATGTATGGTTCCTGCCTCCACTACTTCACTTGCTAGGCTATTCCACTTGCTGACGACCCTATGACTGAAGAAATACTTCCTAACGTCCCTGTGACTCGTCTGAGTCTTCAACTTAAAGTTTTGACCCCTTGTTTCTGTCCCCTCTCTGGAACATCCTGTCTTTGTCCACCTTGTCTATTCCCCGGAGTATCTTGTATGTAGTTATCAAGTCTCCTCTGACCCTTCTGTCCTCCAGTGTCGTCAATCCGATTTCCCTCAACCTTTCCTCGTACGACATTTCCCTGAGCTCTGGAACTAGCCTTGTTGCAAACCTTTGTACTTTCTCTAACTTCTTGACGTGCTTGACCAGGTGTGGTTTCCAGACTGGAGCTGCATACTCCAGTATGGGCCTAACATACACAGTGTACAGTGTCTTGAACGATTCCTTATTAAGGTATCGGAACGCTATTCTTAGGTTTGCCAATCACCCGTATGCTGCAGCAGTTATTTGGTTGATGTGTTCCTCCGGTGACGTGCTCGGTGTTATGGTCACCCCAAGATCTTTCTCCCTGAGTGAGGTCTGCAGTCTTTGTCCACCTAGCCTATACTCTGTCTGCGGTCTTCTTTGCCCTTCCCCAATCTTCATGACTTTGCATTTGGCAGGGTTGAATTCGAGAATAAATAACAAAAAGGCACAATACCGTGACTGGAACGATACACAAATAACCCGCACATAAAAGAGAGAAGCTTACGACGACGTTTCGGTCCGACTTGGACCATTGACAAAGTCAATGGTCCAAGTCGGACCGAAACGTCGTCGTAAGCTTCTCTCTTTTATGTGCGGGTTATTTGTGTATTGAATTCGAGAAACCAGTTTCTGGACCACGTGTCCAGCCTGTCCAGGTCTCTTTGCAGTCCTGCCTCATCCTCATCCGATTTAATTCTTCTAATCAGCTTCACATCATCTGCGAATAGGAACACTTCAGAGTCTATTCCTTCCATGATGTCATTTGCAAATATCAAAAATAGCACTGGTCCTAGAACTGACCCCTGTGGGACCCTGCTCGTCACAGGCGCCCACTGTGATTCCTCTTCACGTACCATGACTCGTTGTTGCCTCCCTGTCAGGTATTCCCTGATCCATTGCAGTGCCCTCCCTGTCACCTGCGCCTGATCCTCCAGCTTCTGCACTAATCTCTTGTGAGGAACTGTGTCAAAGGCCTTCCTGCAGTCCAGGAAAATACAATCAACCCACCCCTCTCTCTCGTGTCTTACTTCTGTTACCTTGTCATAAAACTCCAGAAGGTTTTTGACACAGGATTTGTCTTCCATGAATCCATGCTGGTTTTCATTTATAATCTTGTTCCATTCCCGGTGTTCCACCACTCTCCTCCTGATAATCTTCTCCATGACTTTTCCATACTATACATGTCTGAGACACAGGTCTGTAGTTTAGTGCCTCGTTTCTGTCTCCTTTCTTAAATATGGTGACTACTTTTGCCGTCTTCCATATCTCAGGTAGTTGCTCAGTTTCAAGGGATGTGTTGAAGATTGTGGTTAGGGGCATGCACAGCATCTCTACTCCTTCTCTAAGGACCCACGGGGAGATGTTGTCCAGTCCCATCGCCTTTGAGGTATCAAGGTCACTTAGCAGCTTCTGCACCTCCTCCTCAGTTGTTCGTATGTCATCCAACACTTGTTGGTATATTCCCTCTTGATGTTCCCTTCTGTGCTGTCTTCCCACAGCCCTTCTTGTCTCTACTGTAAAAACTTCCTTAAATCTCCTGTTTAGCTTCTCACAAAACTCCTGATAATTTCTTGTGAGTTCTCCACCTTCTGTCCTCAGTCTGGTCACCTAGTCTTTGACTGTTGTCTTCCTCTTGATGTGGCTATACAACAGTTTCGGGTCAGTCTTGACTTTCGATGCTATGTTATTTTCATACTGTCACTGGGCCTCCCTTCTTACTTGTGCATACTCGTTCCTGGATCAGCGACTAATCTCCCTATTTTCATGTGTTCTCTGCCTTCTGTACTTTTTTTCCATTCTCTATTGCACTTAGTTTTTGCCTCCTTACACCGTCGGGTAAACCAGGGGCTCGTTCTGGTCTTCCCATTGTTTCTGTTGCCCTTGGGAATAAACTGTTCCACTGCCTCCTTGCATTTTGATGTTCCATATTCCATCATTTCATTTACTGTCTTTCCTGCCAGTTCTCTGTCGAACGGAACTTCCTGTAGGAAGTTCCTCAAACCTATGTAGTCCCCTATTTTTTAGTCTGGCTTTTCCCATTCAACTCATGTTACTCTCTCCACTTGCAACTCTACTATGTATTCAAAGCACAGAAGCACGTGGTCACTAGCTCCTAGGGGACTCTCATTTGTGATGTCCTCAATGTCTGAACTGCCCAGGGTGAACCCAAGGTCCAATCTTGCTGGCTCGTCATCCCATGTCACTCTGGTAGTGCCCTTAACATGTTGATGCATGAGGTTTTCCAGCACCACATCCAACATCTCGGGACCCCCATGTGGCTCTAGGTTTTCCCAGTCATTCGCCCTGTGGTTGAAATCACCCATAACCAGCAACTTTGCTCTGCTCGAGTGAGCTCTTCTTGCCACCTCAGCAAGTGTGTCCACCATTGCTCTTTTGCTCTCTTCATATTCCTCTCTTGACCACCTTGTGCTCCCCAGACCGAAGTGTACCTACTATATAGTCCCTTTCTCCTGTCTCGTCTATGCCTCCCATTTTCTCGAATTTCCATCAGTTTTTTACGAGCAGAGCAACCCCTCCTCCCCCTCTGCCCCTTCCGTCTTTCCTCATGATCTGATATCCTGGTGGGAAGAATGCATCTGTTGTCTCAATGAGTTTTGTTTCTGTAACTGCTATGATGTCTGGGGACTTCTCATTGATTCTTTCTTGCCAATCCTCATATTTATTCATTAATCCATCTACATTTGTGTACCAAACGTTCAACTTCTGTTCTAATACTGTAACTGTGGTCCTAGGGGAATACTGGGGTTGGGAGAGCAGGAGCCCTGGTGGGGGCCTCTGGGGGGGCTTGCAGTGGAGGTGGAGGAAGTGCTCCCATTTGGGGGTGCTGCAGGGGTAGTGTTTGTGGTGTGGGGGGTGGGAACTGAGGGATTGGTGCGTGTTTGTTGGTTTAGATTGTTCAGCTGCCTTGGGTGTGTCATGGTTGGAGTCCTTCTGCAGGTGTTTCTGTGGGGTGTGCTTGCCCTTTCACCTGTGCCTGGGTTATTATGCTCTTCTTTGTTATTTCCTCCCATCCCTCCTTTCGTTTTTGCACTCTCTCTTTCAGTATCCTTCCCTCCTGTGTACTGTCTCGATTGAGGTACACACTCTTGAACTCCTGCCTCTCAGTCGTGCTTTCTCCTGCAGGATCATGGTTCGAGTTGATTCTGCCATGAAAATTACTTTGAGAGACCGTTTCCTTCTCTTTGTGAACCACCCGATTCTCTGAAAATTTGCCACCTGGGTCATGTCTCCCTCGCCTATGACCTTCATGATACCTTCAATCGCTTTTTTCTCCTCCTGTTTTCTTTCATCATAGGTTTCCCCTTCAGCTTCGTCTAGCCCATAGACAAAAACTGATCTCTCTCTTTCCACTTCCCACTGTGACTCTCATTGCATCCTCTGAGGTGTTTTAGTTCCTTCCCATGGAGTGTTCCTTCCTTCAATCCCTTCCCCAGCTGTGGCCCCTCTGGTCATTTTTTTGTCCTTCATGCTCACCTGTTTCTGGCCCCTACAAGTGTCTGGTAAAGTCCCTGCATATGTCCTAGTTCCTTCAATGTCTTCCGACCTCTCATACTGTCCTAGTGTGCTCCCTGTCTTTGTTTTGGCCCCGTGTGGGTGTGACAGGACCTCTGCATACAGTTTAGCTTCCATGCTCCCTCCAGACCCTTTGTCTGTGTCTGATGTAAACATTGCTGATGCTATTTCTATATTATCTTTGTCTCTAGGCCGTTTCAGATTTCTCAGCTCCTCTTAATCTCTATCTTGGCTTCTGCTACTGTGGCATGTTGCTCCCACCTTCTGCTCTCTGCTGCTAACATCTCCTCCATCTTCCTTGCAAGCTCATCTAGCCTCCTTCCCCAGTCTTCCTCCCTTTTTTGAGCTCTGTCTCCCAATCCTTCCTCCCAGATTCGTCCATCAGGCCCTATGCTCTCATTCTAGTTCTTGGTTGCCCCATTGTACCACAGAAGGAAGGGGGAGAGATGGTTAGGGGGAGGGGAATAGATGTTTAGGGGGAGGGGGATGGATGATTATGGGGGAGGGGGAGGATGGTTATTGGAGGGAGAGAGATGTTTGGGGAGAGGGATAGATGGTTTGGGGGAGGGGGTTAGATGGTTTGGGGGAGGGGTAGGTGGCTAGGGGGAGGGGGAGAGGTGGTTAGGGGAAGGGGAAGTATGTGTATGTGTCAAGCGTATGTGTGCTTGTGCATGTGTGTGTATGTGTGGGAGAGAGAGGGATGGGATTAAGGAGGGGAGGAGGATAGGGAGAGAATGATGAGGGGAGAGTGACCCCTGGAAACCGGGGAGGTGTGTCTCTGTGTGATGGGATTTGAAGGAGAGGGGAAGTGGGGGAAGGGGAAGAGAAGGATGAGTGTAGAGTGACTGCTTGATACAGAGGCGCCTTACGGGTGTGTGTGTGTGTGTGTGTGTGTGTGTGAATGTGTGCGTGTGTGTGTGTGTGTGCTTGTGTGTGTTCTCGCCTAGTAAAGGTGTGTGTGTGTGTGTGTGTGTGTGTGTGTGTGTGAGCATGTGTGTGTGTGTGTGTGTGTGTGTACTCGCCTAGTAAGGGTGTATGTGTGTATGTATGTATGTGCGTGTGTGTGTGTGTGTGTGTGTGTGTGTGTGTGTGTGTGTATGTGTGTGTGTGTGTCTGTGTGTGTGTGTGTGTGTTTGTGTGTGTGTGTGTCTGTGTGTGTGTATGTGAGTATTGCCTAAAGGTGTGTGTGTGTGTATGTGTACTCACCTAGTTGTACTCACCTAGTTGAGGTTGCGGGGGTCGAATCCGAGCTCCTGGCCCCGCCTCTTCACTGATCGCAACTAGGTCACTCTCCCTGAGCCGTGAGCTTTTATCATACCTCTGCTTAAAGCTATGTATGGATCCTGCATCCACTACATCGCTTCCCAAACTATTCCACTTCTGACTACTCTGTGGCTGAAGAAATACTTCCTAACATCCCTGTGATTCATCTGTGTCTTCAACTACCAAAATGTGTCCCCTTGTTACTGTGTCCAATCTCTGGAACATCCTGTCTTTGTCCACCTAGTCAATTCCTCTCAGTATTTTGTATGTCGTTATCATGTCCCCCCTATCTCTCCTGTCCTCCAGTGTCGTCAGGTTGATTTCCCTTAACCTCTCCTCGTAGGACATACCTCTTAGCTCTGGGACTAGTCTTGTTGCAAACCTTTGCACTTTCTCTAGTTTCTTTATGTGCTTGGCTAGGTGTGGGTTCCAAACTGGTGCCGCATACTCCAATATGGGCCTAACGTACACGGTGTACAGGGTCCTGAATGATTCCTTATTAAGATGTTGGAATGCTATTCTGAGGTTTGCTAGGCGCCCATATGCTGCAGCAGTTATTTGGTTGATGTGCGCTTCAAAAGATGTGCCTGGTGTTATACTCACCCCAAGATCTTTTACCTTGAGTGAGGTTTGTAGTCTCTGGTCCCCTAGACTGTACTCTGTCTGCGGTCTTCTTTGCCCTTCCCCAATCTTCATGACTTTGCACTTGGTGGGATTGAACTCCAGGAGCCAATTGCTGGACCAGGTCTGCAGCCTGTCCAGATCCCTTTGTAGTTCTGCCTGGTCTTCTATCGAGTGAATTCTTCTCATCAACTTCACGTCATCTGCAAACAGGGACACTCAGAGGGCTATTCCTTCCGTCATGTCGTTCACAAATACCAGAAACAGCACAGGTCCTAGGACTGACCCTGTGGGACTCCGCTGGTCCACAGGTGCCCACTCTGACACCTCGCCACGTACCATGACTCGCTGCTGTCTTCCTGACAAGTATTCCCTGATCCATTGTAGTGCCTTCCCTGTTATCCCTGCTTGGTCCTCCAGTTTTTGCACCAATCTCTTGTGTGGAACTGTGTCAAACGCCTTCTTGCAGTCCAAGAAAATGCAATCCACCCACCCCACTCTCTCTTGTCTTACTGCTGTTACCATGTCATAGAACTCCAGTAGATTTGTGACACAGGATTTCCCGTCCATGAAACCATGTTGGCAGCTGCTGATGAGCTCGTTCCTTTCTAGGTGTTCCACCACTCTTCTCTGATAATCTTCTCATGATTTTGCATACTATAACG
>NC_069439.1:37119898-37221992 GCF_026875155.1 Cherax quadricarinatus | reverse complement strand
AAAATTTTTGTGTCATTATTTTGATTGTTGCCTCTGCAAGCAAGCCAAAAAATTTAGACACCCCTGCACATCTTTCATTCATTAACAGTTTTCAAGTGTCATTACACAGTGTTCTTGTTAGTTTTCTAGCCTGCAGTTGTCTCAATTTGTGCCTAGAAACCTATTTCTACTTGTTCCAAGACTTCATTGTGTTTTATCAATGTCTATTCAGCTGTGTATATTGCAGTTTGCTATTGTTTATGCATTTGTCCTGGAGTACAGCACCAGTTCCTGTCATTGCAATTTTTCAGGAGCCTGCTTATTTGCATTTAATTAATTTTATTTATGTGAAATTTAGTATTTCTTGATACAGTGAATTTTTGTGATTTTTGGTATCATTGCATACTTTGTTAATATCATTTTTTTTGACTACCTGTAACGTCGTGTCGAGACGACACATGGTGGAGCGAATATAGACAGTCTGTGCTGTCTGCCAGCTGAGTTCATATTCGCGGCACTGTGGTGCTCCCATCTCTAGGCCTACATAGCTCAGTGGGACACAATGCCTCCTGGCCTAAGGCAGCATCCCGTCCACCTAGCATCAATAGCTCCCTCTCCATGGACTGGGTTTCAGCCTACCCTTACTCTGCCCGCTGTGAATCCCATCGTTAATAAACCCGAAGCTAGTCAATTGTTGGTATTTTTCCTACCTCTATGCTACCCAGCAAATAATCGCAAGACCAGACTCGGCGCAGGAGGGTAAGGTGACAAAACAAACAAACAAAAAAAGATATTAGCAGAGTATGCAATGGTACATATATATTTAACATAGTGTTACTGGCCGAGAATCGATACTTTAGCACGTCTTCCCGGAAGACCCAACAAAATTCTGAGATGCCTTAAGATAATATTAAATAAGATTTTGTTTAGATTTTTAACCCAGGTGGGTTAGCCCCAGGATTGCCCAGTGTGCCATCGAGGACTATCTGTCTTACTTCCATTGTGTTCCTCATATTGCTTACTAGGTGACAGGACAACAGGTGTTAGGAAACACTCAATGTTTGCAACCTTGCTGGGGATCAAGTCACGGACACTCAGCGCGTGATGCGAGAGCGTTGCGTACCAGGGCACGGGCCACTCGGCCATCAATGTTTCAGACATCAGGTGCTCATTGCCACTGGACATGTTAGAGCTGATGCCAACACATACGTGGCCATGGAAGCTACAGGACTAATTTTCTTCTCTTCCCGTATGTGCTAGCATCAGGGGTGACAGGTCCACTGGCATTAACAAGACAAAGCCAGGGTATAACTTGGTTTTAAGAAGGAAAGCTAGGGCTGACGTTGCCTTAACAAGAAAAACCAGAGCATGACGATGTTAACAACTTAAACGAAAAAATCACGTGGATATAGCAAGATAAACCGGAGCATCAGGTGGTGCAAGATAACCTGAGCATCAGGTGGTGCAAGACAAACCAGAGCATCAGATAGTGCAAGATAAACCGGAGTATCAAGTGGTGCAAAATAAACCAGAGTATCAGGTGGTGCAAGATAAACCAGAGTATCAGGTGGTGCAAGATAAACCAGAGTATCAGGTGGTGCAAGATAAACCAGAGCATCAGGTGGTGCAAGATAAACCGAGTATCAAGTGGTGCAGATAAACCAGAGTATCAGGTGGTGCAAGATAAACTGGAGCATCAGGGTGCAAGATAAACCAGCATCAGGTAGTGCAAGATAAACCAGATTTATCAAGTGGTTGCAAGATAAACCAGAGTATCAAGTGTTGTCAAGATAAACCACCAGAACAATGTGCAAGATAAACCGTAGTATCAGTGGTGCAAGATAAACCAGAGTAATCAGGTGGTGCAAGAATAAACCAGAGTATCAGGTAAGTCAAGAAAAACCCGGAAGTATCAAGTGGGCAGAGTTAACCAAAGTATCAAGTGGTGCAAGAATAAACCAGAGTAAAATTAAAAAGAATCAATATATATTCAGGTGTGCAAGATAAACCAGAGTACAGGTAGTGCAAGATAAACCAGAGTATCAGTGTGCAAGAAAACCATAGTAGCATGTATGCAAGATAAACCGGAGTATCAAGTGTCAAGAATAAACCAGAGTATCAGTGTTGCAGATAAAACCCTAGCATCAAGTGTGCAAGATAAACCAAGTATCAGTGGTGCAAGATAAAACCATGAGTATCAAGTGGTGCAAGATAAACCAAGTATCACGGTGGTGCAAGATAAACCAGAGTATCAGTATGCAAGATAAAAACCGGAGTATCAAGTGGTGCAAGATAAACCAAAGTATCAATTGGTGCAAGATAAACCAAGTATCAGGTGGTGCAAGATAAACCAGAGTATCAGTGTGCAAGATAAACCAAGTATCATTGTGCAGATAAACCAGAGTAACAGTATGCAAGATCAACCAGAGTATCAGGTGTGAAAGATAAACCAAGTATCAGTAGTTGCAAGGATAAACCGGAGTATCTAGTGGTGCAAGATAAACCAGCGATCAGAGTGGGCATAGATAAACCAAGCATCAAGTTGCAAGATAAACCAGAGTATCAGGTGCGAAGATAACCAATATCAAGGGTGCGAAGATAAACCAGAGTACATGTGTTGCAAATAAACCAGAGTATCCGGTGTGCAAGATTAAACCAGAGTATCAGTGGTGCAAAATAAACCAGAGTATCAAGTGGTGTAAGATAAACCACAGCATCAGTGGTGCAAGATAAACCAGAACATCAGGTGGTTCGAAGCATAAACCAGACATCAGGTGGTGCAAGATAATACCAGAACATCAGTTGGTGCAAGATAAACCACACATCAGGTGTTGCAAGATAAACCAGAGCATCATGTGATGCAAGATAAACAAAATCGCGTGATGATTTTATATAATACAAGCCAAGAGTTCACGCTAGTAAAACATGCTTGAGTTAGACTATAAAGCATCGACGTGGTACTAACAAGTAAGAGCATCACGTGGTACTAACATGAAGAGCATCACTAGGACTAACAGTAAAACATCACGTGGTCTAAACAAGTAAGAGTCATCACGTGGACTAACAATAAGAACATCACGTGGTACTAACAAGTAAGAGCATCACGTGGTACTAACAAAAGAGCACACGTGTATAACAATGAAGAGCATCACGTGGTACCTAACAAGTAAGAACAACAACGTGGTACTAACAAGTAAAGCATCACGTGTCTAACAAGTAAACATCACGTGTACTAACAAGTAAGAGCTCACGTGGTACTAACAAGTAATGAGCATACAACGTGGTACTAACAATAAGAGCATCCGTGTACTAACAAGTAAGAGCATACTGGTACTAACAGTAAGAGCAAATCACGTGGTAACAACAAGTAAGAGCATCACGTGGTACTAACAATAAGAGCATCACGTGTTACTAACAAGTAATAACATCACGGGTACTTAACAAGTAAGAGCACACGTGGTACTAACGATGTAAGAACACCACGTGAGCTAACAAGTAAGAGCATCACGTGGTACTTAACAATAAAGCATCACGTGGTTACTAACAATAAAGCACACGTGGTACTAACAAGTAAAGCATCACGTGGTAAACTAACAAGTAAGAGCAACACGTGTCTAACAATAAGAGCATCACGTGGTACTAACAAGTAAAGCATCAACGTGGTACTAACAAGTAAAGAGCATCCACGTGGTACAAACAAGTAAGAGCATCACGTGGTCTAACAAGTAACGCATCACTGGTACATAAAAAAGTAAAGCTATCACGTGGTAACTAACAAGTAAGACAACACGTGTTACTAACAAGTAAGACATCACGAGGTACTAACAAGTAAGAGCATCACGTGGTACTAACAAGTAAGTAGCATCACGTTACTAACAAGTAAGAGCATCACTGTGGTACTAACAAGTAAGAGCATCACGTGAACTAACAAGTAAGAGCATCACGTGGTACTAACAAGTAAGAAGCAATCACGTGGTGCAACAAGTAAGAGCAATTCACGTGGTACTAACAAGTATAGCATCACTGGTACTAACAAGTAAAGAGCATCACACGTGTACTAACAGAGTAAGAGCATCACGTGTAACTAACAAGTAAGAGCATCACGATGGTGCTAACAAGTAAAGCATCACCCTGGTACAACAAGTAATAGCATCCACGTGGTACTAACAAGTAAAGCATCACGTGGTACTAACCAGTAAGAGCATCACGTGGTACTAAAACGTAAGACATCACGTGTACTAACAAGTAAGAGCTTCACGTGGATACTAACAAGTAAGAGCATCACGTTGTACTCACAAGTAAGAGCCTCACGTGGTACTAACAAGTAAGAACATCACTTGTACTAACAATAAGAGCATCACGTGGTTACTAACAAGTAAGAGCACCACGTGGTACTATCAATTAAGAGCAATCTCGTGGTACTAACAAGTAAGAGCATCACACGTGTACTAACAAGTAAGAGCATCACGTGTACCAACAATACGACATCACGTGACGTAACAAGTAAGAAGCATCACGTGGTACTAACAAGTAAGAGCATCACGTGGTACTAACAGTAAGAGCATCACGTGGTACTTAAATCAAGAAGAGTCATCACTTACTATACTAGTAAGAGCATCACGTGGTACTAACAATTAAGACATCACGTGGTACTAACAAGTAAGAGCATCACGTGGGAGCAAACAATAAGAGCAATCGACTGGTTACTAACAAGTAAGAGCATCACGTGTACTAACAATAAAAGCATCACGTGGTACTAACAATAAGAACATCACTGGTACTAATCCAAGTAAGAGCATCACGTGTACTAACAAGTAAGAGCATCACGGGGTACTAACAAGTAAAGCATCACGTGGTAACTAAACAAGTAAGACATCAACACGTTACTAACAAAGTAAAGCATCACGTGTGCTAACAAGTAAAGGCATCACGTATGCAACAAGTAAACATCACGTAGTGCTAACAATTAAGCGCATCACGAGTTGCTAACAAGTAAGGCATCACGTGGTGATAAGACAATAAGAGCATCACGTGTGCTAACAAGTAAGATCATCACGAGGTGCTAACAAGTAAGAGCATCACGAGTGCTAACAAGAGTAAGAAGCATCACGTGGTGCGACAATAAGAGCATCACGTGTTGCTAACAAGTAAGAGCATCACGTGTTCTAACAAGAGCATACACGGTGCTAACCAAGTAAAGAGCATCACGTGGTGGCTAACATTAAACAAAGAACATAAGACGAAGGAACACTGCAGAAGGACTACTGCCCATGCGAGACAGACCAAGTCTCCACCGCCTTAAGCCATTGCACCCAACCTAGTCAGGTCAGTCACATTGACTAAGGGAGGAACACGGCAACCGACCTGTAGCTCAAGCTATCAGTCCAACTCCACACCCACCCACATACCACTGCATGATTTACCAACCTATTTTTAAAGCTACACAACTTCTGGCCTCTATAACCGTATACTCGGAGTTTGTTGTTTCCACTCATTCCCACTAACTCTATTACCAAACCAGTACTTTCCAATATCACTTTCCTGAATCGAATTTTTCCAACTTAAAACCATGGCTGCGAGTCCTCTAGCTAATATTTTCAGGCACACCTATTTACATCCCCTTTTTTATTCCTGTCTCGCATTTATAAAACACCTCAATATATCCCCCTAATTCTACGTCTTTCTAGAGAGTGCAGATTCCAGGGCCTTAAGTCTATCCTCATAGGGAAAGGTTTTTCTGAAACAGGGATCATCTTTGTCAACGCTCCTTTGTACATTTTCCAGAGAAATTTATTCCATTCTGTAATACTTATAAATAACAATAAAAACCAATGTAAATACAAAAATGATCCACAGCTGCGCAATCTAACACATCAGCTAGGAGGATTGGTAAAGCATACCGGAATGTAAACCCCAGACCTGCTCAAACGTTTCCAAGCTGCACTAACAAAAATATGCAAGGAATAGAATAAGAAAACTTGGCACAGGAATGGAAACAGTTAAGTTAGTGTATGAATAGGTCCACCCTTTTTGAGTTGGCTTGGAAAGGTTTAGAATAAAATTAACCAGGAAACGTAAGACTGGCAAGTTGCTCATCCCTTTCCCTCGTGAAAAGCAAATACCTAATAAAGACTGGTCCAAAACATCCAGGCATGTAGCTTCCATCTCATATTAGAAAAAAATTTAGAGAGTAATTCTGAAGAAATTTGAAACAGATAATTTACTGAGACCCAAATATTGAGTGAAGTGATTTGCCTCCTCTCTTTGACCGATATGGAATTAGATAAAGCATTAACCAAAGGTCGATCAACTGCTCCTGGAGAGGATGGTATAACCTAAGATTATTTCTCAGAACTCTAAGGCACGTGCCTGATAACCCTTTTGTTGGCACTGTATAATTCTCAGTTACTTTGAGGGCGATCTTCCACTGTCCTGGACCAATAGGTCTCATTGTGCCATCCCCTAAGGCCCAACAACTATACATTTAGGCCGATCTCCTAAACTAGTTTATCTTTGCAAACTTTTGAAAAATGAATGCTTAACAGATTGTACTATACAGAACAGAACATCAACTTTCCCCCCCTACCTCTATGGTTCAATGAAAAGGTAAAAGATGCAAACTTGATTTTCCATTTCCAACCTTTCTCACCGGCACACACCTCATACTTTTTACCATCTGTTTCTTGATCTAAAAATCTGCCATTTGATAATTCATACCAGAACATTATACTACATGAACTACCAAAAGAATATTGGTGGTAGCTTACTCTGCTGTAATAAGATACCTGTCCAAATAACGTATCCTCTGTCCTTTACCAAGGCTTCAGAAGATGATTCTAAAGAAAATGTCTTTAAGTACAACCGCAGGGAGGAGTTCGTAGTCCATCTATTTTAATATTCTGATTATGCTCTCCTAAATGCTCACCTCCTCACCTAAACAATAGCTTAAGCTATGCTGAATGAATATCCTGATCCATACAACAGGACATAAGAAGATAATTCGATTCTTAATTGAGTTCACAATTTGTAATCGACTAGCCTTATAATAGCTTCCTCTAAAACCAAGATATTAACTAGCAAACGACATCCGCAGATCCGCCCACCCATCTATTTGCAGTGTGAAATCAATTAGCTGACGGTTAAAACTTACAGATATCATGGTGTAATGTACCCTTTATACAAATCCACTAAACCAACTAAACTAAAATGCAAAGCTAGGCTAAATGCTCTCAAAGCTGTTGCTGCTACAATCCCCTAACTATGGTGCTAATGTGAGAATCGTGAGAAGAGAAGTACATAGCCTAGTTAGTCCTTAATTGATTATGCTGCCTCCCAAGTTGATATTAGCGAAGATAAGGTTCCCACCGACCCTGAGTTAATGCAAATGAACTCTCTCAGGATATTCTTGCGTCCCAGATCTACAAAATTTCTTAACAATGAGGAAGGAGCTTGTATTTCTAGTATCATGATAGGATCTGATGAAATTAACACTGTACTCGGGATTAGAGAAGTTGAGAAACGAACCAGACACTGTCACAGTGAATCTTACCAATGTCCTAGAGGTAAATACACACAGATCTAAATGGATTGTGAAAACGTGCAATTGCATTAAAGTTTTTATAACCAGCCATGAACTGTATCACTGTAAGTCAACAAGAGCATTTCACCCCTTCCCCTGGAAGATGGTTCATTAATACAACATACCTGCAAGTCCCTCCCAAGAAGCTCATTGCTATAATCCTTCCTTAAATCTCTTGTTAGAGCAACTGCTCAAGAAGAAATTTTCGCCTAGCTGTAGTATAAGTTAACACAATTATATACAACTATGATCTAAACAAGAGTCTTCTGGCAGGTCCTGCCATCTGCTCTTGTTTGCCACCGCCCCTAGTTAAAGAACGATAATTAATTTGTTGATTTAGGCATAGCAAAGAATTAACAACTGGCGATCTCCACCTGCAAACTGAATTGTTTGCAATCCAATGCGGCTAAAGCTAACCTATGACACTGATTTTTTGACTCCTATCATCATTACTGATTCTATGTCATCATTGAAGGGCTCTTTAGGCTCATATAATGACTCCAAACAACATGCTCATGGAAGCCAGGTATAGATACTCGAAAAATTAGGACAAAGGAATTACTGGTACAATTGCTATGGATCTCACATCACACATTGGATTACTCCTTCATCTAAAGTTGATATATTAGCCAAAAGAGTATCCCAGAAGGAGAACTAGATATATAACGTTGGTATAACTGTGTCTACATTAGAATAAATTAGAGAAGAGAATAAATAATGAAATGATGTAAGGAATGCATTTAGAAGCCTGAGTCATTCTATAACCCACTATGATACCAGACGTAATAAGTATGTTTATTAGCAACTTGCAATGGTGAACCAGACTGACTGATGTTGTAGTTGGCCAGGCCTTAGCAAGGTTACAATTACCTCTGGCAGTTTTGGGAGACCCACCGATGATGATCAAACTAAAATGTAAATTATGGGTGTCAGGCATATGGTCACTGTCTTGAACACTATGTGCTTAAATTTGTCCACTTATTGGAGGAAATACAGAGAACAGACATATAATAACCTATGTGACCATGGTCAAGATATCTTATTAAGGAAAATAAGATACCAGATATACTAAGCAAATTTCCTAAATTGCTTTTAACAGATAATTAACTATAGATATGTAGATAATAAATCCATATGTAGTCCTGTAACCCATTGGGGCCTAGTTCCTAGGCCTTTTGTGTATCCACATGCTCTCGCGCAACCGTCCCACAGGATGGATATGGTGCACAATAAACTACCACTCGGTGGCAAAATCTAATCTAAAAAAAATCTGTAATACGTGACCAAAACCTGTGCAGCATAATCTAAAATGAGGCCCTAACCAAGATGTATAGATTAAGAACAACCTGAGGACTCCCTAGTTATTTATGCTTCTTGATATGAAGCACAAGATTCAATTAGCTTTATTGCGAAACACTTATGCACTGTTGTCCTTGGTTTCAACTACTGCAACCAGAGACTCCTAAATCCATTCTCGCATTCCGTAATATTAAGATCTTCATTTTTTAGTTTATATGGGGCATGGTTTATTGTCCGTTCCACATTTAGAAACTTTGCTTTGTCTATATTAACTGCATCTGTCCACTTCTCCACCACTGCATCAGTCTATTCAAATCTTCCGAGTGCTCGAATGTCCTCGTCAGAATATTCGACGTGCCTAATTTTGGAGGTGTCATCGGCAAACTTGCCGATGTCGCTCTTTATGCCCTCTCTATGTCGTTTATGTAGATTGTAACTGCAGGGGCCCCAACACTGACCCACTGAGGAACACCGCTTCGTGACGCTTCCCCACTCTGATTTCTACCCCCATTAATGCAAAGCTCTCTGCTCTTTTGTCAACCAGCCTCTATCCAGAAAAAAATCTCCTCCATTCCATGTGCTTTAATTTTCCTCAATAGTCACTGATGTGGGAACCTATCAAAAGCCTTTCTGAATTCCAAATACACAATATCATATTCATACCATGATCTACCTCCTCAAATACCTTAGTGAAAAAAGTTAATAAATTCGTAAGGCAGAACGTCCCTTTGTAAAACCATGCTGAGAATCGTTAATAAATTTCTGCTTTTCAAGGTGGCTACGAACTTCCTCGGCAATTATGATTCCATAAATTTTCCCACATGGAGTTAGGCTTATTGGTCTATATTTCCGAAAGCTAGAACCTGTCACCTGTTTTGAAAACAGTATCACATTCCATTTTCCACTTATCTGGCACCATGCCCATTTGTAGTGATATGATGAAAAGATTACCCAATGTGCAAACTCCTCTATACATTCCTTTAGAACCCTTGCATACTTGTTCATCAGGCCTGGATTTGTTAGTTTAATTTATCCATTTCCTAAGGACCTTGTCACTTGTGACCCTAATTCGTGCACAGTTTATTATCGTCCTTTCTAACATAATTACATTACTGGAATATCGCTGGTATCCACCTGTGTAAAAACTGAAGGAAGTATGTTAAAAATTCTAAACATGTCCGTATACTTCAGAGCTGACCCGAGAACGTTTGAGTGGACATATCTTGTACCCTGATTCTACTTCTGTTAACTGAAAGATTCCTTTTGGTTAGTCTTCGATTCTCTTAAACGTTAACCTACAAATCTCTGTTTTTTCTTTTTCTTATTCCCTTTTTTTATTTCTCTCTTTAACTGAATAATAATCGATTTCTAATTGCCTGTGCCCCTCGCACTCTTTTGATTGTGCCTATATATCCTCTCTTTTGACCAATCAATACTTTTATCTATTGTTTCATCCATTTAGATCATTTTTGTTGATATGAGTGCCCTATTTGGAACATAATTTTGAACTGACAGCTAAACTACGCCCTGGAAACATCATATCGGCAATCATCACCAACTTACCTGACCCTTATCGGTCATTCCATTCAGCCCACCTAAGTAATTTTTCATTCTATGAAATCAGCCAAGCGAACGTCCAGGGACAGGAGACTGATTGCCATTATTAGGGTAATCCATGATATATTAAAACTGGATGATGTGTGAACACCATTCCCCAAGCTCATATTAACCTAAAAAAAAAAAAAAATAAAAAAAAAATAACAAAAAAAAACAAAAAAAACAAAAAAAAAAAAAACAAAAATAAATAAAAAAAAAAAAAATAAAAAAAAAAAAAACAAAAAAAAATAAAAAAAAAAAAAAATAAAAAAAATAAAATGTGTTGGTATAGTTATGTAATTTTCCCTACTGGCAAGAACCAGTCAAAGGTTGTTTCCCCTAGTTGCACTGCACAAACTGTTATTAAAAAACAATCCTGGATCGAACCAAGAAAGTCACCTGACTCTAAATTTCTGTCAGAATTGCTCCAGTCAATCTTTCTATAGTTTTTGAATTCCCATTAGCACAACATTTTCGTAGTAAGCCTTACGAATTTCGTCCCATAGAATTTACAGCACCTCCCTATCAAGATTTGGGGCCCTGTAAATCACACCCAAAATTAGTTTTTCTCGGTCCCATCAGAAGCAGTAACCAAACAATTCAGTGCTGACGCTGTCAATTAACTATCATTGTCTAACACAACTATTAAAATTGTCTCTGACATACATCGCTACTCCACTCACCTTTCCTGTTGACCCTGTCAGTGTGGAATAATTTAACCTTGTATGTGAATTCAGAGGGCATCTCTCTATCTTTCAAATTGAGCAGGTCTCTGTTATAGCAATAAATCTATGTTCCTGCACTTGCAATTAAACGTAAGCTCATCTACTTATTTCTTACACTCCTGCTATTAGTAAAAGTAAACCCTTAAGGGAGCTAGTCCCTTGCTCCCTCTGCTGTCCCCCTGTTTGCTGACCCTGATCTATTTGTCTTATTTATAACTTCAGCTGACTGCCTTTTAACATTTACTGTTTCCAACCCTATGTTGCAAACTGCTTGTTCACACCACACACCCATACCCTCTATCTTCCATCAAGTTTACAATCTAGGCCATTTCACCAATGGCCCGCTCATCGAGTCTGCAAGTGTTACCCAACCCCCAGACCAGAGAGATGTTAGTACCCACCCCATCCCTTGCATACATATCATTTTGCCATAAAAGTTGTTCTAGTGTCAATGAAATGGGATTCTGCAATTCCATGCAGAATCTGTCTAGCCAGCAATTTACACTAATTGCCCTAGACTACCATTCATTTCCTACTCCCCTTCTAGGCAAGATGCTACATATGATTGGGATCCCTCCCTTAGACTAATGAAATCTATAGCTGACCTGTACTTATCTAGCAGCTCTTCTCCTCCTACCCTTCCCAATATCATTTCCACCACACTGAGACAGATAATGGGCTTGTTCCCATTACCTGACATGATATTATCCAGCCTGTTGACAATGTCCCCAACACCAGCTCCAGGGAAGCACACTCTATCTCTCATCTTCTTATTCCTATTACAAAAAGCACGGTCAATATATCTTACCTGAGAGTCACCAACCACAAGAATGTGCTTACGTCCATTAGCAGGGCAGTAGTACCCTTACCTTCACTGGCCACTGAAGTACATTCATCCTGAAGAACAGAGAAGCGATTTCCTACCTTCAGATCTTCACTCTTAACTTTCCTTACTCTGATGCGCCTCCCATTACTGTGAACCACTCGCCACTTGTAGCAGGTGCTGGGCTGCACCTCACTGCTGGTAGCCGTTGCTACCTCCCCAACTACAGCCTCCTCACAGCGAGAGACAGACTGCACCTCACTGCTAGAAGCCTCATTCCCCACAACTCCAGCCACCTCACACTCTCTCCCAGACCCATTGAGGTGGACCTTCAGCCTCCTAATCTCCTCCTCCAGTAAGAGCATCACGTGGTGCTAACAAGTAAGAGCATCACGTGGTGCTAACAAGTAAGAGCATCACGTGGTGCTAACAAGTAAGAGCATCACGTGGTGCTAACAAGTAAGAGCATCACGTGGTGCTAACAAGACAAGAGCATCACGTAGTATTAACAAGACAAACCAGAGTATCACATTGTGGTAGTGAGACAAACTGGAGGATGACGTGCTGTTAGGAAGATAAACCAGAGCACCACGTGATTTTAGAACAACCAGAGCATCATCACGTGGTGTTAATAAGACAACCCAAAGTATCACATGTTATTAACAAGACAATATAGAGCATCATGTTGTGTTAATAAAAAAAACACTAGAGCATCATTTGGTGTTAAAAATACAAGCCAAAGAATCACGAGGTGTTAGTAAGACAAGCAGATCACACGTGGTGTTAACAATTTTGAACGTCACGTGGTGTAAGACAGCCAGAGTATCATGGAGGTGTTAACTAAACAATCCATATCGTAAAGTGTTAATAACGAGTACAAACCAGAGTATCATGTGTTAACATGACAAGCCAGACCACGTGATAATACCAAGACAAACCAAGCATCACGCAGTGTTAACGCTCCAAGCCAGAGAATAACTAGTTATAACAGATTTGCTATAGCTCAAAATAATAATGCTTCAACAGGTTGAAGATACCCACAAAACTTAGTTCTATATATTTGCCAGTGGAAGTTTAAAGTACAATTTTTCAGCAGATACACAGTTGGTGAAAGTTTCATGTCAGTATGTGAAGCCATTCCCGAGATACAGTAAAAAAATTAAAAGCTTTACTCAATGGATTGCTTAGTAAGACATCATTCGTCGATCACCCTTGGTAGAAGTCGACGTCAGCAACAGCACTCGCATCAAATGGTAGTTTGTGTCAGCGGCGATACTGTGACAGGATGGTGGAGAAGTACCAGGAAGTGTGCAAGATTGTTAATCAGGGGTTGGAGGTACGGATGAGGGATGTATTCCCAGTAAATACACTACACATCGTAAAGTTAAGGAATGTGTCATTTGAGCGGATGAGGAGGATATACAATGCAGCGATTTGAAGTGTATGGCATTAAACATCTAGCACCATATGGGTACGATGGAACGAGGAGGTATTTATGCTTGCATACGTGAGGGCTCTTTTACTTACCCTTAAGATGACTCGGGGAAGATCCATACCGTCCTATGTGGTGTTGATGATTTCAGGACGCATATATATTTTACATATGTGGACATAGACATAGATGTAACTGTGCAGGGCCTATGACCAATTATGGTAGTGCAGTGGCCTTAAAAACGAGCAGTGCCTGAGAATCGCCGTGCAGTGAAGGGAGATAAAAGAGGGATAGTGAGGTGATGAATCAGACACCATGGACGGAATTGAGGCTCGAAATACACGGAATGATATGGTGGAGGGTTATTTAGAGGAGTGTGTAATTTTTACCGGACGTTTTATACATGTCCGCTAAGGTCATGAGAATGGAGGACGAGGCGGGTTCCAGAGGATTTTGGATAACGGTGTGTCGGATGCAGGATTATTATAATGTGGAAGGAAGTCGGCATAATGTTAAAGGATGGTGAGAACCTGTGATGGATGCAGGATATGGTGAAGTAGGCAATGAGGGTAGCAGACAGGAGATGGTCACTGAGGGTATGTGAATGGAGGTTTAAGTGCACACGGAGGTGGGTGTCCAATGAGGACCTTGCAAATAACAGGTGAATCTCATAAGAGAGACATGAGAGGGCTGTACATCTATGTGAATGTCCTAACACCGGCCCAGAGACCGGGTAAAAAAACATTGGTGTAGTGTCAAGAAAATTCACGGGGGGGAAAAGGCGGAAGGAAGAGGCGGGAAGAGTGAGGCTAGAAAGGGGATAGTGATTAGGTAACAGTGAGGCAGAGGCGTAAGGAAAAACAAGTCTAAGGGCGAAAGGTAATCTCGCGATCAAGTATATCAGGGTACACGGGAAGCAAAAGGGAGTGGCAACGTTTTTAATATCGAAGGCCAATCCTTTTGGATATTACTATGGGAAGGGAGGGGGGGACAGGAGAGTGGTGAGGGGGACGAGACATGGTGGAGAAGAATGGTGTGTGAGGCTTACATACCCCTGTAACAACTTCAACAGTATTAACCAAGGCTGGCTCCTCCTCAGAAAAATTAAGAATAGAAAAAGAAACAAAAACAGAGCAAACATAAACCCTTTATGATTAGAAAATATAAAATATAAAACACTTAAATACGAAAAGTTGATCCTACCGTTATAGACAAATAAAAAATGAAAAATATAAAAGATATCTGAATTCATGCTAATATATATATATATATATATATATATATATATATATATATATATATAAATTATAATATATATATATATATATATAAAACTGGTGACTGGTGTTAGTGAAGCACTGCAATGTTGCTGAAATCGTAGCCGTTGCATGTGATGGGGGGGGGCGCAGGTGTTGTGAAACCCACCGGCTCGTTCTTCACAGATTTTTATAGCCGTCAATAATCCTCCAATGACAGGAAAGCGTTTTTGTCCCCTTCCACTGCAATGATTGCGGGGTTATATCCTGCCTACTTTCATACACAAACAGGTAAGTGGATCAGAAATTGGGACAATCTCAGAACATTAGTCATCTCTTCAATTCTACTCGTTGATTAGCAGGTGACTCTCTCTGTCCTTTTCAAGCTGTAAAGAGAGACAGATTACCACACTGCTTAAGAAATTGCTCTCCATGATAAGTACAATACACTAAAAGATGGTGAGTGTTATTAAAGCATTTAACCATCAAGACTGAAAGGACTAAATTAATTATTTGTCAAAGTGAAGCTTTCAATCAATAAAGTCCACTAAAATAGATCAGCATGTACTTTACAGTAGTGGTTGGGAGCTTTTGAGTCGAGTGATTTACTGTTTGAACCGGAGCCCCCACACGTCACCTTTCGGGGGGGGGTAGGGAGGGGAAGGATAATGGGAGCTAGACTGACCTTATGACCTTAACAAGCAGCCGGCAATCAAACTATCACTTTCGGGGAGGGGGGAAAAAAGGGTGAATAGCGGGAGCTGGACTTTACCTACCTTAAGTAGCCGCAATGAAACTATTGTAACTATATACGTCCCTCGCGTACTTCCATCTAATGAACTTTTCCCTCACAACTCCCCCATACCAAGACTTATAGTCAAGGAGTATAAGAATAACAGGCGAGAAAAAAAGTTCTAACATGTGGAAGCGTCGCATAAGTAAAACAAATCTTCTACCTGACGTCACGACTTAACCAGTCAGAGAAATAATTGGATAAACCATTGATTACACAATAGAACTTAAAAGCCTGGAGTCCCAATGTCACACCTCAAGAGGGCGAATGTTGGTTCCTTTAAAAGTTTCTAGGTATATCAATGGTTTTTGTGGTCCCGTTTCTAAATAAAATTTAAGCTTGGAGCTACCCCACACAAGGGCCAAACATTCCTTTTCTATGGTGGGAGTATCTCGTTTCGGCAGGAAGGGGACTTTCGGCTTAGGAAGCATGCAGGAAGGGAGTACATCATGGTAATTGTAGTAACACCGCACTTAAGCCAGTATTGGAGCACAGTTCTTTAAACAAAATGCTTTATTATATCTTGGAATCTTAAGGTATAGGTCATTTCCGAAAGATACTTTTTAATCACATTAAACTTTTCCCCCCGTATCTATGGGTCGAAATTTCATGAGGTTCCTTCACAGACTTTTACGGAAGTTTGGATAAGAATGCCTGTAATATCAGTAAGTTTGGGATAAACCTTGCAAAAAATAATTTTAACAGAACCAAGAAAGCTACGCTGACTTCTTGGTTTTTGGGGAATTTAAATTCTAATAAAGCTTGCTACTGGAGAGGCTGCAGAGAGTTATTAGAAAGTATCAGTCCAAGAGATCAATCTTGTTATACCCAAGGAACATTCTTAGGCTTGGCGGTGAGCAATGTGACGTTACCTAACGTAAAGGGCTGATGATGGATATGTTCGCCCCACGTAGAAGTCAATATGCAAATGTTTTCAAAAATAAACTGAAAACATTTGGCATATACCCAAGACCTTACTCATCGTCTCACGTAGGTAAAATGCACAGGCAGTTACCAAACCGAAGGGTATAGATCTCTAATGCATCAGTCCTTGGTGGGTAGGAAAAGCGGTGTATGGCTTTAGAAGAAGGATCTAACATTACTTGTTGATAGCCTGCCAATATCAATCTCTGAAAAGAAGGAAGCGTCATAAAATTCGTGTAGATCGCTATCTATTAGGACATAGGCTCAGCATCCCACCGAATTATAAACATTAAGGCCTCTGAAGTCAATAGCAATCTATATGAATTATTTTCCTTTTTAACCATGACTACTGGGGGAGCAATATTCAGATACTGAAGGTTCAATGATCTTTTGTTTTTAATAATTTGTCTAAACCCCTCAGTTCCAATGTATCCCTAAGTGAACGGAACTGGGTATAATTTCCGTTTGAATCGGAGTGTCCGTCAATAAGTCAATCTTTTGGACTACCGTGGAGGTAACAAACCCGGAATACCATTTAAAGACGTCTGAAAAAGTTACACATTGAAATAGTTCATGTCCTCTTATGGCATCCAAAGATTCATAATATTAATGTTGGTTGCACCCGAGTGGGCAAGAGTCACCAATCATGTAGTTCTCCGTCAATAGTGTAAGTTTTAAAGGTGTCAATTACAAAACACCTAACATTCTTCAGTTGTCTTATCAAGTTCGTGTGGAAAAACTAAGTCAAAGTTATTAAAGCAGTTAACCGAATTTCTTTGGTAATATTTCTTAAGGATGTTAATATGATAAAGCTTAGGTTTCCCCTTGACTTCTATGAGGTAGTCAACTTTCCCACAAATTTTTAATACTTTATATGGACCTTTCCATGCTACAAATAATTTATTTGACTTGATAAGCAAAAGTACAAGAACTTCATCCCCTACTTTAAAACTTCTCCTCTGACTTTTGGAATCAAAATATGTTTTGTACTGGTCCATTGAAAGCTTAATTTTTTCGAACTATGTCAGAGGTTTTCCTCAAGTTTGGATCTAAGGTCAAGGAGAAACTGGTAAGAAGACGGAACCTCAGCATTTACCTCCTCATTAGTCTATAAGTCATGAAGGATGGACAATGGACCTCTGGCCTGTCTACCATAGAGAAGTTCAAAATGTGAAAACCCCAAAGAGTCACTGGGAACTTCTCTCATGGCAAACAAAGCAAAGGGTAGGTAACGATGCCACTCCTTAGGTTTAAGGGAGCAAAGTTTCCTTAAAATGGACTTGAGAATCGAATGCTGGCACTCAATCCTCCCATTACAGCTGGGATGATAGGGTGTGGTGAAGAGAGGCTTCACTCCCAGAAGTTGGTATAGATGTTCCATTAAGTCATATGTAAATTGTGTCCCACGGTTCAGACAAAATTTCTCTAGGGATGCCCACTCTGGAGAAGATGGACAAAAGGGCTTCAGCCACCTCTGTAGTAGTTATGGTCTTTAAGGGTACAGCTTCAGGGAAACTCGAAGCATAATCAACTAATGTTAATATACATCTATGTCCCCCAGATGAAAGTGGAGATAAAGGACCAACGATGTCAATAGCTACTCTTTCAAAGGGTACCGTAAAGACTGGCATTTTGACCATAGGTACTCGCCTGGTACTCGGAGGATGACAGTTGGCAAACTTTACACGATCTACAATAGGTAGTGACATCTGAGGACATTTTAGGCCAAAAACAGGTTTCCCTAATTTTATTTAAGGTTTTACGATGCGAGAAATATCCGGCCACTGGCAGGTCATGAGCCATTTTAAGAGCAGTCTCTCTGCATTGACTTGGAAAAACTAAGATGGAATAGTCTATCTCATCTGAATTTAATTTGAATACTTACTTGTACAAGATACCTTTTATATTTTCAAATTTATATGAAAAGTTTTTCCTTTGGATAACTTGATTTTGTTTAGCTGCATTATGGCAATTCTGAAGAGAAGGGCAATTACATTGTAAATTGACAAAAGAGTCCTTTGAAATATCTAATGTCTTGAAGTCAGGGAAAATCAAAGGATGGGCAGTAGGAGAAGCCTGGGCTTTGGTCTGAGCCCTAGTCAAGACATTTATAGTATCGGAGGTGATATCTTTACTTTCATCTAACAAGTGAACCAGTGATCCTACTACCTCGCTTTCGAGAGTAGCATCACTGGTTTTTAATCCCACATGAATCTCACGAGACATTGCCCTCATCTGAGTTTTCGAGGGGCTTCTCTGACTCTCCAGGAAGGGGATCTGAAACACTTATGTCCATCTTTGGCGATGAAAGGTCAACCTCAGAAGGAAGAATGGGACCTTTTACATTACCTATTAGTAGGGAGCAAGAAGTGATGGGAGCTAGTAGGGCCCTCAGACCAACCTGTGAACCATTTAGACCTAATGTAACAACGGATGGTAGGAAAAGTGTCTGTATGGCCCAAGTAGTCTGAAAGTATAGCAGAGCAATGAGTTTCTTTAAGGTTAGGGAACAGCTTATCAGAAATGACTATACATGTGCATCCAGTGTCTCGTAAAATGGTAGATACATTAAGTCCATTAACTTTTCCTGAACAGAAGGGTGCTTGGTCATTACAGTCTTTAAAACATCTTCCAACTTTTTGGACCTTCTTAGAAGAACAATCTGGACGTTTATGTCCCTTAACACAACACAAATGACAAACAGGAATAAAAGAAGTCATTTTGCTTTCCACTAGAGGCTTTGATTTCTTAAGGTTCGATGAACCCTTGCTCTTAGGGTTCGATCCCTTTAGGTCTTTATAGGAATTCTGAGCCTCAGCATACAAGTCAGCGGCCTCAGCAACTTCCTCAGCTTTAATCATGTTACGTTCTCTAATGAATATTCTTATCTGGTGGGGAAGAGCTGTCAGGAACTGGTCAGCAACCATGAAGTCTCTAAGAGATTCATAACTGTGATCAATTCCTGAACTCTCTATCCAAAAGTCGAACAAACGAAAGAGTGTTACCTGTAACTGCTGAAAAGTTCTGGCCAGGCTGGCATACTTGAAATTTTTCCTGTAAAAATTTTGGGTGGTTTTTTGATATGCTTTAAGGATTGCCTTCTTTGTAGGTTATAATTGCATATGATGTTGTGCGACAAAGTTGAAATAGTATTCAAAACGGTACCGAAAAAAAACATTCCTAACCTGGTAGCCCAGGTGCAGTAGGCCATTCACAGAGGGGTAACAGTATTTTCAAACCTGTAATGTATGAAGTTATGTCTTCCCCCTCTGTGAAGGGGGGAAATTTAGGTGTTGGAGTATGTGCACTAGCTGCACATTGTTCCATTACTCCTTCATCTAATTGCTTTTGTGAAAAAGGGTTAACTTTTTATTCCCCAAAATTTAAAGGCGAGCTTGTTCGAGCTCGCGATCCTTTTCTCTCTCCTTAACTCATATTCTCTATCCTTTGCTCTTTCCTCAATTTCCCCTTAATTTAACTTTTTTCCCCTCACATACTTTAGCTCTTTCCTCACGTTCTCTAGCTCTTTCCTCACGATCAAGTCTATCACGCTCTTTTTTGTGTTCTCTTTCGATTCTCAATCTCTCCTTTTTCCCCTTCTCTTTCGATTTTCTCTCTCTCCTTTTCAAATTTTTTCCTGGATTTTTGCACTAAGAAAGATTCTAAATTTTCCTTGTTATTCCTAACTTACTTCCCGCGTTCATCCAAAACTGGTATTCCTCCATGCTTGCAAGAATAACTTAAACTGTCAGGGGGAAAAGAAACGGGTATTAAAGAAAAGGGAGGGTTCAATTCCTGCTCCGCTCAAACTGTAAATAAACCAGAGGGCTCGATCCCTGCTTCAATTAAACAATATGTATTAATGAAAACGAAGGGGTTTTATGCAGGCTCCGAGCAAACAGTTAAGTAGAATGGGGGCACTTGACCATCCAATCTTCTCACCAATAAATCAAGAGTGTCCTATGACAGTTCCTTGATATAATAAAGAGGGTCAATGAAACAAATTGTCACTGGAAAATCACGGGTCCCTAGAGTCTAATCCTCCAAAGTGTTTCAAGCTCACAAGAAAGGTGGCAGAATTAAATATTATATCCTGCCTGACTTGACTTACAATAAATTGAGACTATAACAATCACCAAATCTTTTAAATACCTGTACTGTAGTCCTACCATAGAGAATGATTACTCATGGCTGGTGGTAACCCTCTGTGGTATGTGGCATTGAAGTTCCAATGGTAGATTCGAGATGGAATTGAATCTTGATTCAGTAGAGTTGATCCTGGCAAGGTCGCCACTTGTGAAGGCTTACTCAGCCCTGTAACAACTTCAGTCAGTATTACCAAGGCTGGCTCCTCCTCAGGAAAATTAATGAATAGAAAAAGAACAAAAACTGAAAAACATAAACACTTTGTTATTTAGAAAATATAAAATATAAAACACTTAAATATGAAATATTAATCCTACCTTTAAGAAAATGAAAAATGAAAAATATAAATGATATCTGAATTCAACGCTAATATATATATATATAAAACTTGGGTGTCTGGGGTTAGTGACACTGCATGTTGTTGAAATCGTAGCCGTTGCTGATGATGGGGGGGGGGGGGGGTCGCAGGTGTTGGTGACAACCCACTGGCTCGTTCTTCACAGATTTTATAGCCGTCAATAATCCATCCAGATTACAGGAAAGCAGGTTTTCTCCACTGCAATGATGAGGGGTTATAGCCTGCTACTTGCATACACAAACAGGTAAGTGGATCAGAAATTGGGACATCTGAGAACGTTAGTCCGTCTCCTTCAATTCTACTCGTTGATTAGCAGGTGACTCTCTCTGTCCTTTCAAGCTGTAAAGAGAGACAGATTACCACACTGCTTAAGAAAGAAATCACTCTCCATGATAAGTGCAATATCTAAAAGATGTGGTGATTATTAAAACATTTTAACCTGTCAAGACTGAAAGGACTAAGTTATTTTTTGGTCAAAAGTGAAGCTTTCAACCAATAAGTCCACTAAAATATGATCAGGCATGTACTTACAGTAGTGTTGGGAGCTGTGAGTGGAGTGATTTACTGTTTGACCGGAGCCCCACACGTCTCCTTTGGGGGGGGGGAGGAGGGAGGGGAAGGGATAGCAGGAGCTAGACGGCCCCTACGTTAACAAGCAGCCGGCAATCAAACTATCACTTTCGGGGAGGGGGAAAAAAGGCGGGAATAGCCGGAGCTTGACTTACCCTACCTTAACAAGTAGCCGGCAATGAAACTATTGTTACTATATACTCCCTCCCTACTCCTATCTATTGAACTTTTCCCTCACAGGGTGTGTTTTGTGAGTGTATATATACCGGCAGATAGTAATAGGCATGTAAAAGAGGAGTTTGTTAGGGGTACCTTAATATATCATATGTGGGGATTGCCTGCATATGTATTGTTACGAGGGAATTGGAATAGTGCGATTAGTAGGAAAGATGTTGAGCCGAGGCGTGCAGGGTGTGTTTTAGGGGAGTTTTAGGGGAGTGGGATTGGTGGACGTGGTGGGGGGCAAGGGTGGAGGGTGGATAATATATATTTTATATATATTTATATATATATATATATAATTTTATATATATAATATATGTATATTATGTCATGCTAGTAGATAAAACTGGTCAATTAGCAAGAACTCATTTAAAATTAAGTCCTTTCTTAAAATTTCTCTTATACGTTTAAAGAAATATTTTTTTCATTAATGTTAATGTAACAATTTTTAATTTTGCACCAAAAGAATCTTAGAAAACTTACCTAACCTTATTATAACAAGTGCAATTTATTTTAGCCTAATCCTACTAAATGTATTTTAAATACTTTTACAGTAATTTAATACTAAACAAACACAATGAAATATATTTTTTTCGTAAGGTTTAGATTGATTTTTGCGAAATTATTGCATACACAAATTTTCGCTTGTCCTATATGGCAAGCTGAGCGTTGCTATTTAAGCCAAGATCACAAGTTCTGCCAATTCGGCACGATATATATATATGTATATGCAAAACAACCACTCTGAAAGAATAGAGAAATTCCAAGCGCTTTCGTGACTACTCACATTATCAAGGAACTATGAAAGTGAAGCATCCAAGGAAGCTATATAAGGGGTCGGCCAGAATTCCCCCCAGAATGCTGATGGATGTGTCTATAAGATTCCTTGTAAAATTTGCGATAAAGTTTATTACGGTCAAACTGGTAAAAATCTCGAACTAAGATTAAAACAACATAAATATAGCATTAGAACTGGACAAGATTCCAATGCTCTATTTATTCATGTAAGAGATTTTAACCATCCAATTGATTTTCAAAAAGTTGAGAAAGTAGTATCAAGCAAGTCCATGGTCGACAGGAATATAATTGAATCTTGTTTCATAAAAAGCAGTTTTGACAATAATATGAATATTTCCTTTGGTTTATATAAATTAGATCCATTTATAATTAATAGAATTTGGGTAGAGAATTTAATAATACACTGGACAAATAAATAGCTTGGGGGTGAGTTTTGCAAAGGACCTGTCCAAGTTGGCTCGCCGCGCGTCACGTGTTTAACCGTTGTGGGATCTGATAGTGAGGTGCTGGCCGACCCCTTATATAGCTTCCTTGGTATGCTTCACTTTCATAGTTCCTTGATAATGTGAGTAGTCACGAAAGCGCTTGGAATTTCTCTATTCTTTCAGAGTGGTTGTTTTGCATATTTTGAAATCACCTGTTTACTGTGATCTTATTGCATATATATGTATATATATTATATATATATCATATATATATATATATTATATTATATATATATATATATTATATATATATATATATATATATATATATATTAATAATATATATAGTATATATATATTATATATATACATACTATATATATCTCGCCCCCTATCTACTAACTCATATCGTCACATAACACATGCTTACCATACCTTACATCTTTCTAACTTAAAAAAGAAAAATACAACCACATAACAGACTAATGTTGATCTAGATTGACAAAAAAGGACCATACACAAAGGACCATACACAAAGGACCATACACAAAGGACCATACACAAAGTAATGACAACATTACAGCACATTTTTACTAATAATAAGCCCCCCTTCCCTGACCTTAGTGAACACACATAACCAACTTTACAACATAATCAAACTCCATATAAACATGAGAGACCAGATTTCCACAGTAATATTTTTTGCAAGCACCTCTTCCCCCCCCCTAAAGACCAGTCCATCCCACTGTCATACCCCTGTACGAAACGGGAAAATCTAAAGCCCACCTATTCCCATACACAACCTCATTACTACACCTCGTTCTATAGAAGTGTCCTGCTAAAGCCCGAATTCTTTCCTAACCCCCACCTCCCACATCGCCCACGTTACATAAACATAATCCAGAACTAAATTCAATACAGCCCTCCTCACGCCATCCTCCACTCCCTCTATATCTAAACTCACTGCCCTGAGCATTGTTAACCTACTCCCTCCTACCAGACCCAAGACTCTGTGAAACCATATTCGTACCACCTCAATTTTCGCACAGAAATACACAAAACACAAAACACAACTTGGAGACTGCAAAATTCGCATCCTATGCAATCTAACTTTAGTGGGCAACCTTAACTTACGTAATTCCCCCCATATACGTTTCCAGTCATACATCAAAAAAATACTCTCTCCCTCCACCACATCGTTTCTCCTGCCCAAGCACCCCGAAACACATACCTACACACTACTTGGATGTTTAACCTGTAATAAGTACCTCAACATACTCATGCACACCTGTAAATCCTTCACCTCCCACCACTGCCTCATGTCAGCCATCACTACCCCAAACCTAGCTCCTCCTTCCCTCCAACCTATGATAACATTGCTTCACAAACATACTTATCAACTAGTTCTCCAAAGGTATTAATCCTAAACCCCCTATCATTATCGAATTCGTCACAACAGTTTGCTGCAACCACTGGCAACAATATCGCCAGACAAACCTCATTACTTTCCATTGCAATCTCCTTACATCTCCCAGCACCTTCCAACCACCTTCCAACCATACCTAGTCCCCATTCCCCCCCTCCCAACCATGCTCCAACCTCCAGGAATTTCGAATTTACACCATTAACACATAAACCTGTCGCTCCACTAAAAATATCTATGATCTTGCTAACACTCCGTAACCCCTCCTCTCCCCCTACTAATACAGTCGTATCATCTACATAACCTACTATACCCGTCGCACTCCCATTCCTTACTACCCCTTCACCCACCCCTACTTTTATCATTCTATATAATAGATCTTGCAGGCATGCAAACAGTATCTGTGACAATGGGCAACACTGCATCAGACCCTGGTCCATACTAACCATCGTCTCCAACAGAACCTTTATTCGCACTCATACCCTAGCACCCCTGTATGGTGTTTCCGTCCACTTCACAATCTCCTCCCCAAAACCCACTCTCCTCATAAACATCCATAAAGACTCTCTCTCTATACAGTCATAGGCCACCTTCCAATCCAGCGCAAGAACCCCTTCCCCATCCATTCTATGTCCCTCTATATAATCCTTGATCCTCCCATGTCCACTATACATTGGCCTGCCTGGCACACCCTTTTGCCATTCATCAATAACCTTCCCTATAACCCTACACAACCTATTACCCAGAACTTTAGTGAGCAACTTATAATCCCTACACATTAAGGACAATACTCTACAATCCTGTATGCTGCTTTGTAAACAAATCATACCATGGGTGGGGTTTGAACCCACGTTATGAGAGTCTCAAAACTCCAGACTGTCGCGTTAGCCACTGGACCAGCTAGCTTAATAAGATTTGGACGAATCTTATTAAGCTAGCTGGTCCAGCTAGCTGGTCCTATCTTTCCCAGGTGTTTTCCCAACATTCATTCCTTTTAAAGCCACCCAGACTTCCTCTTCACCAATGGGTCCCTCAATAACTGCCCTATCTGTCGCCCCCAGATTCCTCTGAATCCCCTCCTCTAGAATCAGCAGATTTTCACTCACTCTGACTCCCCGCCTCATATAATTCTTAAACCTCTTATCAGCAAAACCACTCATTCTACCCATTGTATCCAACTTTTGCCCCATTGTATGCCCTCCCACATCAGTATGTACATCCAACGTCATCATGGTCATCATCCTCTGCCGTTGTCTTAGTCTCCTCAAAGCACATGCCAATGGCTTATCCCCCCATAAAACGTCCTCTTATACTCCCCTCACTCTCTCACCATCAAACCTTTCATTCTGCAATTCCTGCAATCTCGTTTTTATTACTCCTATCTCATCCACAGGATATATCTCACCATCGCCTTCATAGCACTTTTTCAACTGCCCTTCGAAATACCTCTGCAACCCATATTTCCATTGACTTACCTCCCTACCCTTCGTTACATAAAAGTCACATATTCCTGGCTAAGTGTACTCCTCCCACCATCCTAGTATATCGCCCCCCCCCCTTTTCCCATTAGACCAGGCTAAGCTTATGCATTAGGGATTTCTATGTTTGACTTGGGCGGGAGGAAAATCAGTGTATGGGCTTATAGGGTATCTTGAAGGGGAGCTGAGGGATTGTTATAGGGGTAGAGGACCAGACTTTCCTATTGCAAAAATTGAGAGGTTAAAAGATACTATACGGGTCTTGCAAAATGATCATTTCAATGGTTCTCAGGTGTTGGGAGGTTTGGAGGACATGCTCTTGGGGAACCGGCCTTCAGCTTGTGTTTTGAGGGGGCAGAGACAGAGGAGACCTGGCTTAAGCAGGACACAATAGATATCTACCCTCTACCAGGATACACAGCAATTCACAACTGCAGACCAAACCAAGTTGGGGGTGGTATTGCAATCTATTACTCTAACCAATTATCTTGTCTTAGCACCACTTGCTTTAGTGATGAATATGGGGAATACATTTTTGCTAATTTTATTGTAAAAAACCTTAAGATGCCTATAACAATCGGAGCCATTTACTGGATACCTCACACAAACATCCCAAATTTCAGTGAGAAATTAAAGTCACTAATAACAAACAGACAAATGAATAAGCACCACCTTCTCTTAGCTGGAGACTTCAACATCAACCTTGGCTTACTAGATGATCAGCCTGTAACTGATTTCATCAACAATATGAACAACACACTTCTCATACCAACAATAACTAAACCAACCAGGCTCACTGAGACAAGTGCAACCATAATAGACCACATATGGACCAATATACTAGCCCCCCTTAAATCAGGGATAATCACAGATAGCACTACAGACCACTACCCTACCTTCCTCCTGACAAAACATTAGTAAACCACCACTTGAATACAACAAAGTCTCATTTAGACTCCATGACGAGGCCTCAGTAAGGAAGTTCACAGCTGACCTAGAGACTGTTGATTGGCCTACAGAATTCTCCAAGGCCAATGGTATTGATGACTGGACAGACATTTTTCTTAACAAATTATTTAGACTATACAACAAACATTGTCTATGAAAACAAAACAGATCACAAAACAAATGGCTTGGTTGCCCATGGCTAACCAGCACCATTCTGAAATCCATTGACAAGAAACACCAATATGAAAAGCAATATAGACAGGCTTAATACACAAAGATACTCTTAAACACTATTCATCAGCTCTCACCAAAGTAATAAATAAAGCCAAACAACTATACTACTCCAGTAGATTCACAGACACTAGAGGAGATATAAAAAAGACCTGGAAAACACTCTCTCAGATTCTAGGGACCCACAAACTGAGAAAAACCAAGAATATTGTCCTAACTAAACCTAATGAAACACCACTACATCCCACTGACACAGCTAACAAGATAAACGACTTCTTCTCAAACAAAGTCTCATTTAGACTCCATGACGAGGCCTCAGTAAGGAAGTTCACAGCTGACCTAGAGACTGTTGATTGGCCTACAGAATTCTCCAAGGCCAATGGTATTGATGACTGGACAGACATTTTTCTTAACAAATTATTTAGACTATACAACAAACATTGTCCTATGAAAACAAAACAGATCACAAACAAACGGCTTGGTTGCCCATGGCTAACCAGCACCATTCTGAAATCCATTGACAAGAAACACCAATATGAAAAGCAATATAGACAGGGCTTAATACACAAAGATACTCTTAAACACTATTCATCAGCTCTCACCAAAGTAATAAATAAAGCCAAACAACTATACTACTCCAGTAGATTCACAGACACTAGAGGAGATATAAAAAAGACCTGGAAAACACTCTCTCAGATTCTAGGGACCCACAAACTGAGAAAAACCAAGAATATTGTCCTAACTAAACCTAATGAAACACCACTACATCCCACTGACACAGCTAACAAGATAAACGACTTCTTCTCAAACATAGGATCTAATCTCGCCAGTAAAATCCCACATACCAATGCCCATGCCGGGGACTACCTAGTTCAGAATTTCCCTAATTCCTTCTATCTTGCACCAACTGAGCCCACGGAAGTCATTGAGATCATAAAGTCACTTAAAAATAACTCGGGGAATCTGTCTCATGTCCCACCATTACTGTACAAGCGAGCGGCCCATGTCCTTCGCATGCTATTTCATTACTTTTTAACAAGTCACTAGAGACTAGCACCTTCCCGAAACTACTCAAGATGGCAAGGGTTACACCAATACATAAAGGTGGTGACCCTACAGACTTAAACAACTATAGGCCAATATCTAACTTACCATTGCTATCCAAAATCTTTGAGAAACTCGTGCACAGGAGACTGTATTCATTTATAACGGCTCAAAACATACTCAACCCCTGCCAGTTTGGATTCAGGAAAAATAAAAGCACTAATGATGCAATCATAAAAATGCTAGATCTGCTTTACACAGCATTGGAAAATAAGGAATATCCACTAGGAATTTTTATTGACCTAAGAAAAGGGTTTTTACACAGTAGACCACGACATCCTACTCCACAAACTTGATCACTATGGTATAAGAGGCCATGCGCTTGCTTATTTCAAATCTTACATTACTAATAGGTACAGTACGTCACCATTAAAGACACAGCATCAGCAACACGGCCACTTGATACTGGAGTTCCGCAGGGAAGTGTCCTTGGTCCCCTGCTCTTCCTCATATACATCAATGACCTTCCAAACGTATCCCAACACCTGAAAACCCATTCTCTTTGCTGATGACACGACTTATGTCATCTCTCACCCTAATCTTGCCACCCTCAACACCATTGTGAATGAGGAGCTGATTAAAAAAATCGACTTGGATGACAGCCAATAAAACTTACGCTTAACACTGACAAAACCTACTATATTATGTTTGGTAGCAGAGCAAGAGATGCACAAATTAACATAAAGATTGACAACACTCTAATTACCAGAAATAATGGGGAAAATTCCTTAGGCTTATACCTTGACAACAACCTGAATTTCAGCACCCATATCCAGCAAAATAGCCAAAAAAGTATCCAAAACGGTTGGGATCCTCTCCAAGATACGATACTACGTGCCGCAAAATGCCCTTCTCACACTATACCACTCACTTATTTATCCATACCTCACCTATGCTATTTGTGCTTGGGGATCAACTGCAGCAACACACCTAAAGCCAATAATAACCCAACAAAAAGCTGCAGTAAGAATAATCACTAAATCCCATCCCTGGCAACACCCCCCCCCTCTTCATAGATCTAAACTTACTCCCAGTTCAGTACATCCACACTTACTACTGTGCAATCTATATCTACAGGGCCTTAAACTCTAATATCAACCTTGACCTAAAATGCTTTCTTAATAGTTGTGACAGAACCCACAGGCATAACACCAGACACAAACATCTCTACGACATTCCCCGTGTCCGACTAAACCTTTACAAAAATTCAATGTATGTCAAAGGCCCTAAAATCTGGAATACCCTACCTGAGAACTCTAGAACTGCAGACACATTCATCACCTTCAAAACTACCATTAGAAAACATCTTATCTCCCTGATACACCCCGTCAACTAACTACACGAATACCACCTGGTGGTTCACACTTACACTCACTCACTCATTTGACCATAAATAGAAATATTAATCTCAGTCTTAAAATAATGAATCCTGTGATACTCCAATACTGAAACTATGTACTGTGCCAAAACAAAAGCATTCACATTGCTAAACTCACAAACTAGTATTTAGTCACTTAGCCATAATACCAACTTACCTCATAATTTGTAATATTTTACAATTAAGAATAAAACTAAGTATGCCCGAAATGCCTAGCCATGCTAAGCATTCTAGTGGTACACTCTGTAATCACAATTTTACTACATGTAAACCAAACAATAACCAAATTTCTGTAAACTCAGCATTGTAATCCTTATAGAGAATAAACTTTGAATTTGAATTTGAATTTGAAATAATGGGATTGTGTGTGCATGCAGGAATGGAGGGGTATCAATAGGGTCAAGTGTTGGTCATTGCAGAGGGTATGAGTGTTTATGCTGATGCATGGTTTAGGTCATATATGACTAGTGTGGGCATAAGTGAAGCGGCTCTACAGGACATGGGAGGTTGGTGCAATGTGTGCTTGAGAGGGAGGATTGGGAGGCTTTAGAGGGTCCTATTCTAGAGAGTGAGGTGTGGCAAGCATTGTTGGGCATGAGCTCGGGTAAAGCACTGGGCATATATGGTTTGCCGAGTGATTTTTATGTCACACATTAGGGGGTTTTAAAGGAGTTTCTAGTAAGGTTGTTTAATGTCATGAAAGGGAGGGGGGTGATGGGGGAATTGCAACAGATGGCAGTCGTGGTGTTAGTTCCAAAGGGGGCCCAACAGTCTACTGTGCAGGATTATAGGGCTATATTGCTCATGTGCAGCAATTATAAGTTGTCTGCAAAAATTTTAGGAAATCAATTGAAAGCGATAATTAATAAGGTTATAGATGATGGTCAGTATGGGGTACTGGGTAGGTCTATGTATGAGGGACATGGGTTGATTAGAGGCTTTATAGAGCAGCCACAGGGGTCAGGAAGGGGCAGAGTGTTAGTGTTGGATTGGCGGGCAGCATACGATAGTGTGGAAAGGGAAGCATTGTGGAGGCTTATGAGATGACAGGGGTTTGGGGAGGAAATCGTGACTTGGGCAGGGACTTTGTATCAGGAGGCGTGTATATGTGTGAGGTCAATGGAAGGGTGGGGACGAAAGCTCAGATGGGCAGGGGTTTGCGGCAGGGTTGTCCTCTCTTGCAATTATTGTTCACATGTTTACAGGGTCCATTTTATAGGGTGGTTTAGCGGTGTGTGATGGAGGGGGTGGAGGGTGGGGACCATGCCTGGCGTCCAGGTATTGTAGGTTATGTTGATGATACAACGATTCTAGTGGGGGGAAGAGGGTTATGGTCATGGTTGTGTATGCGAGGAATGCGAAGGAGGTGAGAGAGGTTAATTTGGAGAGCATTGTGGATCATGTGCTGGGGTGACTCAAGGGATTGTGGCCGACGTATCTCACGTTGCATACAAGGGTGATCGTGGCTAACATACTCTTATACAGTAAAGTATGGCATGTTGCTATTATGTACCCTTTGGCACCTTGTGATGTTCGGTGATTGTTGCATAAGGTTTTTCCTTTTATCTGGGGTTCAGGCTGTGATTGGTTAAGTAGAGGGGTGGTCACGCTTCTGTTTAGCCAGGGTGGGCTGGGGCTTATTCCATTGGAACGAAGATTGATGAGTGTGTATGCGAAAAGGAATTTCCTGCGGGAATGAGGGTTGAGGGGGATAGGTAGGGTGCATGAGGATTTGAGACAGTGGTGTGGGGGTTATGGATTTACAGGCCATGTTGCGTGCTTTGATGATAGTTTGGGATCCTGTACATATGAAGTTGGGGGTTCTTGAGAGGGTGGGAAGGGGCAAAGAAGTGTGTGCAGTGGAGGGGGCATACCCTATGTATGCATGGCGAGATATTTGGGTGTGTTTAAAGATGCTGCATATACGACCATGTGTACAGGAGGTAATGTTTCGTTTTTACATGGAATTTTTCTGTCGGGGTAGCTTTGTATAATAGGAGGCTCAGGAAAGTGTCGGAGTGCAGTGCATGTGGTTGGGACGACACGACATTTCATGCAGTTTATTTTTGTGAACGACTTGGTGTTGTGAGGGAATGGTTCGGTCGTGTGATTCGGTTAGTGGGGGATGGGGGTTGTCGGTCTTGCAGGTGTTAAGTTTAGATATTGGGGGGAGCAGGTTCGGAATGCAGTAGCATATTTGGTAACAGATTTCGTATTTATTCTTGGGTAATGTGGGACGCAGGAATGGAGGAACGGAAAATGGCGTTAGCTGCATCTTTTTACAGGTCTAAGTGCCGTAATAGGGAGTTATACAGGGAGGAGATGGGAGAAGGAATTTACGCCGGGTTACAGGGATTTTACGATGAAGGATTTATGGAATTTGTAGCGTCAGGGGTTTCCACGGGCTAGTCTTCCAGGGGGGTTGGAGTGAATGGGCATTTGGGCATTTGGGATGCTAGTTATGTGTGTTATGTTTGTGTGCTGGGTGATGATTGAATGCGAAGGTGTTGATCTAATCCAGTGTGTCATGGTGTTTTGTCTGTTCTTATTTGTCGCTCAACCACATGGTTGCTATGCATGGGTTATGGGGCTCGGGGTATAATTATGTGTTATGATGTATTTTGATGGGCCTTGGGGTTGCAGCTATATGGGCTGTAGGCGTATTGTTGACTCAATTTCCATTGTGTTTTGTATTGCATATCAGGTGTGATATGTTTCAGAGTGTGTGCACTGGTTGGCCTCTCTTAGGCTATTTTGTATTTATGTTCTTTTTGCAAGTATATATTGTTTTATTGCCTTTATGTATGATGTTTGGGTTTCAACAAACACCGCATTACTCTGTAAACTTTTGTGTAATGATATTTCATAATACTGTTTTATGTTCCTAGTTTGTTTAGATGTGTGAGACAGGCTTCTGCCTCACGCCGTAATCGCGTATAAGGTATGGTAGGTGTGTGTGTATGTGTATATTAGGTTCTTCTTGTAACTCTGTTCTTGGATGGATGTGAGTGTTAGGGATATGTATTGTCTGCACTTACAGGTTGGTCCCCACCTTTATTATTCTTAATGTATACACGTTAAGGATAAAGTGTGTAATACATATAACTCGCTATGTACCGGTAATTTTTTTTTTTTGCAGCACTCGTAAAATTGTATGCACATATGGATCATACATTCCTCGGTGGGTTGTAAGGGCCGTTATTATGGAGTCATTTATGTTATGTTTGTGTTTTCTGTAATTTATGTTAACTTTTTATGCTTGTGTTTGCTTGTTACCTATACAGGATACAGGATGGATAATGAGAACCTTCAAAACTAGGGAGGCCAAGCCCATGATGACACTCTTCAGGTCACTTGATCTATCTAGGCTGGAATATTGCTGCACTCTAACAGCACCTTTCAAGGCAGGTGAAATTGCTGACCTAGAAAATGTACAGAGAACTTTCACGGCGCGCATAACGGAGATAAAACACCTCAATTACTGGGAGCGCCTAAACCTGTATTCCCTGGAATGCAGGCGGGAGAGATACATGATTATATACACCTGGAAAATCCTAGAGGGACTAGTACCGAACTTGCACACGAAAATCACTCACTACGAAAGCAAAAGACTTGGCAGACGATGCACCATCCCCCCAATGAAAAGCAGGGGTGTCACTAGCACGTTAAGAGACCATACAATAAGTGTCAGGGGCCCGAGACTGTTCAACTGCCTCCCAGCACACATAAGGGGGATTACCAACAGACCCCTGGCAGTCTTCAAGCTGGCACTGGACAAGCACCTAAAGTCAGTTCCTGATCAGCCAGGCTGTGGCTCGTACGTTGGTTTGCGTGCAGCCAGCAGCAACAGCCTGGTTGATCAGGCTCTGATCCACCAAGAGGCCTGGTCACAGACCGGGCCGCGGGGGCGTTGACCCCCCGGAACTCTCTCCAGGTACTGTTGAACACAGTTGTCATAAGTATTGTGTGAGGTAACAAGCGTTGTTAGGTTCATATATCACTTCAGGCTTCACGTATGACATGGTATGGATTTTAAATAAAATATAAAAAAAAATCCTTTTACTGATGTGATTAATGAGATATTTATTCTATCTCTAGGGAATAATGACTTTCATTATATTTGGTCACACACTTTTAAATGCATTGTATGTACTACCTATGTATGTAATATGTATGGTTTTAACAAAATATAAAAAAATACATTGTATGTACTACCTATGTATGTAATATGTATGGTTTTAACAAAATATAAAAAAATACATTGTATGTACTACCTATGTATGTAATATGTATGGTTTTAACAAAATATAAAAAAATGCATTGTATGTACTACCTATGTATGTAATATGTATGGTTTTAACAAAATATAAAAAAATGCATTGTATGTACTACCTATGTATGTAATATGTATGGTTTTAACAAAATATAAAAAAATGCATTGTATGTACTACCTATGTATGGTTTTAACAAAATATAAAAAAATGCATTGTATGTACTACCTATGTATGTAATATGTATGGTTTTAACAAAATATAAAAAAATGCATTGTATGTACTACCTATGTATGTAATATGTATGTAATATGTATGTAATATGTATGTAATATGTATGTAATATGTATGTAATATGTATGTAATATGTATGGTTTTAACAAAATATAAAAAATAAGACATCATCTATCAGGATTAACTAATAATAATATGAAAACATCTGTTTATTTTCTTTACACTCTAGGTTTGTAAATATAATATATTAATTCAAGAAAATAGACAACATTTTTTTTATATATTTTATTTAAAAATACATTACAATACATTAAAAATAAAAGAATAAAAGAACCCCTTATCGACTCCGCCACAGAAAAAATAAAATTTTTCATTTTCTAAATCCACACTGCTGGTTCATCTTTGTGCTGACACAAAATATCCCCTATGATTTTTATCTCTTTACTCCAATGCTAAATACCAGATTATACATTTCATCAATCAAAATATGTTACAATAAGCATAAATATCTCAATTATACTTATCACCCGACTAATAGGTGTACATTGTTATTACACAGAATTCCATGAAATTTACATAAGAATTAATACAAATATTGACAATCCTCACAATCCTTCCCGTCTTCTAAATACAGTGTACACACACTCAGTTACATGTCGTTATCATCCAATCATAATTAAATTACACTTCCCCTTTTTCCCAGTGCAAGATAAATGCCACTTGCACTAGACGTCACAACATCTTACATTTGTTCACTTAAACTTATAAAATAATAACTAACATAAATAAAACTTATAAAATATATAGATAGTAATTACTTGACAAAGTGAAGAGTACCAACTAATATGGTAACAGTACACTAGATATTGATCATTCGCTGCCTGACCACGGTAGAGTGCGGTTGTGCTCTGCACCCCTCTGCTGTTTGTAGGCGAGCTCCCTTGTCAGTTACCTGGCTGCAGTGGTGTGAAGTGGTGCTGTCGCGCCTCTGCTAACAATATTGGTGCACTGCAATTGTCAAGATGGCGGTTAGTCTGAGACGCCGGATAAATACTGTAGGCATTGAGCTACTTAGAGGAACGATAACGCCTAGTTTTGCGCAAGTCTTATTGCCAAAGATCATCCGGGAGACATAGGGCATACAAGATAGTGACTTGTATGGAGTAGCATTAAATGGAGGCCAAAGAATTTTCGTCAAGCTGCTGACGGCAACAGTTTATGAATCTTTGGTCACCCGGTTTCAGGACATAAGTCTTAACGTCACACCAGCTGTCAGTGTAAGAATGATAGATGTTTCATAGCATTATACATGGATCAAGTTACGCAACGTCCCATTTGAGGCGGACGAGGTGGATATCAGGAAAGTTTTTGAGACGTATGGAACGGTGCATTATGCTCAACATGGTACGTGGGTGGCAGGCGCCTATGCTGGTCTGCTAGAGGGTACGTTCAACCTCAAAATGACTTTGAGGCACCCAATACCGTCCTACGTTTATCTACACAAATTCAGGATGCAGGTTATGGTTATGTACCCAGGGCAACGACGTACGTGCCGCCTATGTGGTGAGTATGATCACATAGCGGCGACTTGTGACAAGCGAAGACGTGTGCCTGGACCTGCGGTGGACGTCGCAGCCCCTGCTTCAAAGGTGGCAGGTGAGGAACAAACATGGGACGGAGGGCGTGGTGTCTTGTGGAGCGAGATAGTTGATTGGGCACACAGGACTGGTGGTGAGTTGGAGTCCCTCCCCAGCTGCCTGATCAGGTGTCGCCTCCTGTGGATGAGGAGGAGCAGCAATTACAGGAGAAGGTTCTGGAGATTGAGGAGGAATTGGTAGAGATTTTGAAGACTTTGTCACCGCCTGAGGAGACGTTACATCTGAGTGAGGTGTCATCGGAGAGTCGTCACTTCCAGAAAGTCGGGGACGTGATATTTTGGGATGTGATGGTGGTTTGGAGTCGTCCGTTGAATCACTAAACCATTCTCAGGTGGAGGTGGAGGTTCATCGAGAGGCAACACCTGACCAAGACATGTGCAACGTGACTGTCACTAGAAAGAGGGAGGCTACATCAGATTCTGATGACGTCCTAACGCCTGCACAAAGGCCTGGGAAACAGACTGAGGTGGATTTGTGAAGGTAGTGGTGTAGGTTGTGGTAGCCACGATGGGAGGCACCGGAAGAAGGGGGAAAGGGGGAAAGAGAGCACTTGGAAGGTGTCAAACTTAAATTCATGCTCTGAGTTGTAAAGAGTGATGAGAGGAGGCAGGGGTGGAAACTTTAAAAGGCCTTAGGTGTATGTCTGTAAATGTTACTGGGTTATGTAGCAGTATGAAGAGAAATTGGTTACGTAATTTCTTGAATAAATCTAGAGTGGATGTTGTGTTCCTGCAGGAGCACAATTTTAAAGAGGGTAGGGTGTTGGAGGTGACAGAATTTCGAGTAGTTTTCCCTGCCATCTCCCCGTCTAAACGGTGGTGTGGGTATTTTAATAAGGGAGACGAGCCGTTTGTTTTGCAGAAAAGCGAGGGGGAGTGGGGAGGAGGGTGTTACGTGTGGTTGTGGTGGGGATGGGTAAGCGTGTGTCTTTTTGTGAGTGTGTATGCGCTGGCAGAAAAAAACATACAGGTAAAGAATGATTTTGTGTGTGAGGATCTTGTGTTTTCTTAAGTGAACTGCCAGACGTGGCAATAGTGGGTGGGGACTGGAATAGTGTAATCAGGGTGGCTGATGTGGACCCAAAAGGGGCTGAATATGTCTGTGGCTCTTAGGGATTTATTAAGGGATGTTTGATTACGTGATGTCTTTGGGGGGGGGGCTGTGTGGGAGACTGAATATACGTTTGTTAGGAGTGGATATGCTGCGAGACTAGATAGAGTGTACCTTTCTCAGGGAGTGGATGTGAAATCTTTCAGTACTGTTGAGGCTACAATGCCAGATCATAGGGCAGTGGTGGTGGAGGTTGAGTGGGGGACGCTCGTGGACATATATAGAAGTTATTGGAAATTAAATATAAGTGTGTTTAGGTGATGAGGAGGGGTTGGAGGGGTTTTCAGTCCTATGGAGGGAGCTTAGTGTGGAAGAACAGGGAGTGGAGGACATTGTAACATGGTGGGATTGTGTTGCAAAGGAAAGGATTACAAAGTTTTATGTGAGAGAAGGAAAACGTATTAATAATTTAAAATATGGACTGGCTAACTCTTTAGAGGATACATTAAGAGGTTGCTATGGGCGGGGGGTTGTTGGGAATAATTTTCCTATGGATGAAATAGCTGAAATAAAGGGGAGGTTGAGGGTGTTGCAAAATGAAAGGTTTCAAGCTGTAAGGGTGCAGGAAGGGGTGGAAGAAGTGCTTTGGGGCGACAAGCCGTCAGCATGTGTTTTGCGGCAGCAAAAGCAAAGGCAGGTGGTGATGGCTATCCCATGTTTAGAGGTAACAGAGATGGTTGGGAATTATAGAGCAGGGCAGTGGGGATGTGTGCGTATGCAGAGGCTTGGTACGAGAACTGTTGGAAAAGTGGGGGGGTGGGTGATGTGGCGTTAGACAAGGTGTGTACGTATGTGATATGTAGTTTAGGAAATAGAGAATGCGTTAAGGGGAATGAGGAAGGGGAAAGCTCCGGGTATTGACGGTTCTCCGGTAGAATTTTATTTACAACATTGGACGTTAATACAGGGATTTATAGTTAGGTTATTTAATCATATGAAGGAGAAGGGTAAGTTGGGGGAGAAGCAGGCTACAGTAGTTTTAGTGTTGGTCCCGAAGGGCAAGGGGCAGCCCACCCTACGGGAGCACCGAGCCATATTGCTGTTGTGTGCAGACTATAAGGTTTTGCAAAAATTTTAGGTAATAGGTTCAAATGTGTTGTCGGGAGGGTGGTGTCAAAATCTCAGTTTGGGTTGCTGGGAAGGTCGCTGATTGAAGGACATGGGACACTGCAAAGTTTTGTGGAAGCTAAGGGTGGGGGTGGAGGGGCGGCTTCGTTGGCTCTAGATTGGCAGGGGGCATATGATAGAGTGGAAAGGGGAGCTTTGCAGGTTATACTTAGGAGACAGGGTTTTGGGGAGGAAATAGTCGAGTGGGTAAATACGTTGTACAAGGGGGCAAAATGAGGATACAGATTAATGGGTGTATGGGGAGGGAGATTGCAATGGGTAGAGGCCTTAGACAGGGATGCCCCATGTCCCAAATATTGTTTGCATGTTTCCAGGACCCCTTTTATAGAATGGCTGACCGTAGCTTATGTACTCCAGGTGAGGGAAGTGTGGGGGGTGGGAGGGCCTGTCCGGGTTTAAATGGATATGTTGACGACACCACTGTTCTCATTCATGAAGGGATGTCAATGGGAGTGTTGGACGATATTGTGCAATTATTTGGAAGTGCCACAGGAATGCAGGTAAATAGTGCGAAGTCAAGGTGCATGGGGTTGGGTTCTTGGGTGGGGGGGGTGGGGTGGGGGGGTTGAGAGATGTAATGTTGTTAAAGAATGGGCAGTGTCTTTAAAGATTTGTGGTAATATTTATAGGGATGACATGGTTGTGGCGCGGGTGGAAAACTCGGATAGGTTATTGGGAAGGATAGTGGGGCATCTCGGTGTTTTGAGACCCCAGCACCTAACTCTTATACAGCGAGTGATAGTCGTAAACATTTTTTATAGTTAGGGGTTTTGGGATGTTGCAGCTGTGTTCCCAATTACAGGGACAGCGATTACGGGGATCTTAAGATGGGTGTACAAATTTTTGTGGGGCTCATGTTGTGATTGGTTAAGGAGAGAAGTTGTAATGTTACCTGTAAGTCAGGGTGGGTTGGGGTTGATGGATTTGAGATGGAGGGCTAAATGTGTGTTTATTAACTGGGAAGTGTTGCGTGAGGGTGTGAACGCGGGGCAGTTGGGAAGGATACACGACAGGCTGGGTATGTGGTATCAAAGAATGGAGATGAGGGAATGCGAAATTGTTTTGAGGGCTGTGATGTTGGTTAGGGAACCGAGAAAGGTTCGTATAAGGGATTTGTGTAGGTTGCTTGTAGGTAGGTGTGTTGTCCCAGTTGAGGGTTTTTTTCCCCATGTATGTGTGGAAGAGTATTTGGTTTAAATTTAGTAAAATGATGTTAAACCCTCGGGTGCGTGAGGTGATGTTTCGTTTTCTGCACGGGATCCTTCCGTCTGGTGAGATACTACGAAACAGACAGGTTGTAGAGGGTGGGGGGTGTGGTATCTGTGGAGGGGATGAGACAGCGTTCCATGTAGTTTACTTTTGTAAAGGGCTAGAGGAGGTTAGGCGCTGGTTAAGTAGGTTGGTACAGAGGGTGGGTGGCTGTGGGGTGTCGGTTCTGCGTGCTTTAAGTCTAGATAAGGGTGGGTTAGACGAGGGTGTCATAAGAGCTTAAGATTATATCATAGTGGATTATATATATATGTCGTGGGTGATGAGGGGGAGAGAGGATAGTGAAGAGTGAAGGAAGGTTCTTGCTGTAACGTTCTATCGTTGGATGTGTCGTAACAGAGATTTGTATGGGAGGAGGTGGGATCAGGCTTTCTCAGAGGGATATAGAATGCTAACGTTAGGAATTCTCGTAAGTCTGTGAACGATAATGAGTGAGTGAAGGGGTTTTCATAGGTTGAGAGGTAGCCTGGGGGTCACAGCGGGCTCGCCTCCTTGGGGGGGGGGGTCGTGAGAGTGTTGTGAATGTGGGTTTGGAATGGTTTCCTGGTTTTCATTGAAACTTTATGGTATCCACCTTGTGGTTATCTTGCCAAGTGTGGAGGTAGAGCTCAAGGTCTCGTTATGATCGATATAACACTTTTCAAGAAAGTAGGTATAATATAGTAGGTTTTTTTTTATGTATTATTTTGATGTGGATCAGACTTATATGACACAATTCTTGAGTAATAAGTTCTTTGCGATATGAAGTGTGTTTTATTTTGTATTTATGTTACGAGCTGGGTTTTTGCATGATGAGATATACTTATATACTCTTTTTGCTTTGTTCATACAGTGCATCTGATTAATGTGAGTTTGTGAAACATTTTGCGTGTATGTGTGTGCGTGTGTGTGTGTGGGTGTGTGTGTGTAAAATATATATTATATATATATATATATATATATTATAAATATATAATATATATATATATAATATATATATATATCCTTTTCTATTGTATTGAGCCTTTGTCATGGATCAGGCTCTATGTAAAACTTTATATATGTGTGGAAAATACTGTATATATTTTCCAGAAATTCAGTATTTATATGTAAATAGATGGCCATACTGTATTTAATAATATTTATGTCATAGAAAACAGACGGGGCTCGCCATCTTGGTTTTGAATTGGATACAACGTTAATATAATGGGAAGAATTTTTCGTGCTCTAGAGGTTAAAATTGGATTGACACCTCTCAAATAGGAGGCGAAATTGTTGGATGTGCATTCCTGCATAACTTGAGATATCAGACGACTGGACAAGACAGCTCCAGGAACCTCAGATAAGCTCTCTAGATTTGTGTGTAATTCTGGTAAGCATTATTTTCATAGATTTAGTTAGAGTGAGGTTTTCTGAGTATGATACACATTAATCTCCAGTTAAATTGGTGAGTGATATTAAGATACATTTTCCTTCTGTTATGTAATTGTGTATATATACATAACCATTTATTATTTTCAATATACAGTCCACAAATTTATATATTCACCAGTATTCCTGGTGTATGTATATTTCATTTAATTAATAGGTCTAAAGCAACTTGTGAATATGACAGTGGTAGGTATCGAAGGGGGACATTTTTTCGACCTAGGTGTCCCAAATTCCTACTTGTCTATGTAACTTTGATAAATAATAATTATTTTTGTTATCGTTTACTGTTATGTACATAATTAGTTACATTCAGATAAATGCAATTTCCCACATTTAACTTGCCCAATGGTCATTTGAACTGGATGTAATTAGTGATGTCACTAATTAGTTAATTACTTAATAATTATATGTGAAATAACAGAAGGAGGTGGATGTTAAGTTCACAAATTTACTTAATGTGTAGTGGATTATAATTATCACAATATTAATTTGGATAAGTTAAGTGTGGCTAAAGATTATATTAATGTGTATAAGTGTATGTGTAATTGATAAGCCAAGTGCAGCTAATTAATGTGTAAATTTTGCAAAGCCAAAGTGGCTAGGATTTATATTAATGTATTTGTATAATATTAATTTGATAAGACAATTCTGGCCAAGATTTATATCAATGTATGTGTAATTGATAAGGCAAGTGTTCCTAATTATATTAATGTGTATAATATTAATTTTGCTATGCCAAATTCTGGCAAGGATTTATATTAATTTGCATAATAATTTTGATAAGCCAAGGCTGGCTAAAGGTTTGTATTAATGTACATTTAAAATTTATATATAAATTTCTTACATGTGTAATTGCTAAGCTCAAGTGTAGCTAACATTATTAATGTGTATTTAAATTTATATTACAGTTTTTTACATGTAGTTGCTAAGCTCAAGTAGCTAGAATTTATTTAAAGGTAAGTTGTACTATTTACCTTTGTAAAGTGCATAATTTAGTACATAATCAGTGTTATTAAGTTGAATTTAATACATTGCATCATGGCTGAAAATGAGAAAATTAATGTAGAAGACAAACATATGGAATATAGAGCAAAGAAGCATCACTACAGGCTAGAAAGGGTCATGTAACCAAGGCATATAATAAATGTTTGGAATTAATGAATCAAGAAACTGTGAATACTGATGATTTAAAATTGTATTTAGACGCTTTAGGTAATAGATATGATTCATACAAATTATATTACCACAAATATGAAGGAGATTTATTAGTAAACTATGTAGATGAGACTGAAGTAGATCTTATGATTAATCAGTATTATGAATTAGAGGAAAAGATTCTTTCTTGAAGAGTCAGGCCTTGAATAAGTTAAAATGTGTAAACCAGGCAGTTGGTCAGTCTGCGCCAAAACTCCCAGAATTATGTTTACCTGTGTTTAATCCTGGAGAAAATTGGGAGGAATAATGGCCAATTTTTAAAGCAGGTGTGCATGACAGGAGTGACCTAGCCTGTGTAACTAAATTATTTTACCTCAGAGGACAGGTAAGAGGAGATGCTCACATACTCATACAAGCCTTTCCCAATGAAAATGACTCTTACAAGGAAGCAGTTGACTTGTTGAAGGTCACTTATGGTAATATAGAACAAAGTAGGTTGGATCTAGTGAATATCATTGTTAATTTAAAATCTCCAGATCACACTTACAAAGGTTTACAGCAGTTTAGAGTTAAACTGGGGAGCACTCTCAAAACTTTAAGTAATAAATATAATCTGAAGTAATCAGACTGGTTATTGAGTGCCATGGTACAGAATAAATTAAGCTGTAAAACACTTGAATGGCTCTCGAATAGATATCACAAGGGTTATTTTGGTCTGGAGGAAATAAGACTAGGTCTACAAGAATTAATTGTTCAGTTGCAGACCAGCCAACCAACTCATTTTAAAGATGCAACACATAATAACTCTGAGGTATCTGTCAAGTTTCACAAAGGGAAAAAATAATCAAAATTCATTTCCTGAAAAGAGTTGCATAGGTGCATATCAAGTAGCAGGAATCAGAATTAATGATTCTCCACAAGGTAAGAAGAATAAGTGCCCTCCTAAGAGTAGCACAGTTAATAGGAAACCAGTCATAGAAAAGAGAGATTGTCTTTTCTGCAAGGGTACTCATTTTTCTAAGAATTGCATTGCATACAATTCATGGAATGATAAAGTTGAAAGATTGGAGGAACTTGACAGATGTATCAGGTGTTTCGGTAATCACAATGTAAAGGATTGTTATGCCAAATTAAACTTCTGTTATCAATGTCACAAAGGAAGACACTATATAGTCATGTGTAAAGGTCTATATGATAATGTTGATAATAATGATAATGTTGACAATCCTGACACAACAGTAGCTAATGTAAAAATTGCTGCTAATGTTAATAATGATGGTTTTGCTGAAGTAGCCTTACCTGTGTTACAGGTAAAAATTGATGATAAAAGGCATAAATCAAAAATTGTAAATGCATTATTGGACCAGGGATCCCAACGTACTTTCCTAAAACGTAAATGTCTTGATGGTATGAAAGTACAGATGGGAGATCCCACAACTTTAAAATTATCAGGTTTTCTCTCAGACAAAAGACATGAATTGTATGACACTGTTTATGTAACTGTCAGGTTAAGCAATGAGAAAAAACGTGTTAATGCAGTAATTGTAGATAGACTTCCAGAGAAAATATCTACAGTAGGGCTTAGTAAAGCTACTGAAAGACTTTCACATAATGTAAATTTAGCACCTTCTGGTGTAAGTGATGATTCTGTAGGCCCAAACAATATTTTGATAGGGAGTGACTATTATGCCTCCTTTGTAAAGGGTATGGTAAAGAAATGTGGTGTCACCCTTTTGAAGACTACAGGAGGCCATGTAATGTATGGTAGGATTCCTCGTAATAATAATAATTCATGACTAGAGGAAACTACCAATACCATAACTGTGTGTCTTACTCATGAAATCATGCCCCATTATAATTCTTCCATAGAGGATGGTTGTTAGGTAAGACACATATGCAACAGTTAGGTATCTTTATTTCGAAACGTTTCGCCTACGCAGTAGGCTTCTTCAGTCGAGTACAGAAAAGTTGATAGAAGCAGAAGAGACTTGAAGATGATGTAATCAGTCCATCACTCTTAAAGTTTTGAGGTGGTCAGTCCTTCAGTCTGGAGAAGAGCATTGTTTCATAGTCTGAAACAATATGGAGTTGAAGTGACAGGATGGAGCCTTATATAGCGCCAGGAGGTGAGACGTAGGTCACTAGTAGAAGTAAGAACGCAGATGTTGGGAGGTCAGGTCCTTCTTAAATCCAGCCGTTCTCACTAGTAGAGGTTGTCGAAGTTGATTGCAGGTCTGTACCAAGATACCCTTGTGTTGCAGTGTCTGACAGATTGAACATTAAAATGGTATAAAATACCGACAGGTTGTTAGGTAAGACACATATGCAACAGTTAGGTATCTTTATTTCGAAACGTTTCGCCTACGCAGTAGGCTTCTTCAGTCGAGTACAGAAAAGTTGATAGAAGCAGAAGAGACTTGAAGACGATGTAATCAGTCCATCACCCTTAAAGTTTTGAGGTGGTCAGTCCCTCAGTCTGGAGAAGAGCATTGTTTCTTAGTCTGAAACAATATGGAGTTGAAGTGACAGGATGGAGCCTTATATAGCGCCAGGAGGTGAGACGTAGGTCACTGGAGATCTGGAGAGAGTTCCGGGGGTCAACGCCCCCGCGGCCCGGTCTGAGACCAGGCCTCCTGGCGGATCAGAGCCTGATCAACCAGGCTGTTGCTGCTGGCTGCACGCAAACCAACATACGAGCCACAGCCCGGCTGATCCGGAACTGACTTTAGGTGCTTGTCCAGTGACAGCTTGAAGACTGCCAGGAGTCTGTTGGTAATCCCCCTTATGTGTGCTGGGAGGCAGTTGAACAGTCTCGGGCCCCTGACACTTATTGTATGGTCTCTTAACGTGCTAGTGACACCCCTGCTTTTCATTGGGGGGATGGTGCATCGTCTGCCAAGTCTTTTGCTTTCGTAGTGAGTGATTTTCGTGTGCAAGTTCGGTACTAGTCCCTCTAGGATTTTCCAGGTGTATATAATCATGTATCTCTCCCTCCTGCTTCCAGGGAATACAGGTTTAGGAACCTCAAGCGCTCCCAATAATTGAGGTGTTTTATCTCCGTTATGCGCGCCGTGAAAGTTCTCTGTACATTTTCTAGGTCGGCAATTTCACCTGCCTTGAAAGGTGCTGTTAGTGTGCAGCAATATTCCAGCCTAGATAGAACAAGTGACCTGAAGAGTGTCATCATGGGTTTGGCCTCCCTAGTTTTGAAGGTTCTCATTATCCATCCTGTCATTTTTCTAGCAGAATGCGATTGATACAATGTTATGGTCCTTGAAGGTGAGATCCTCCGACATATCACTCCCAGGTCTTTGACGTTGGTGTTTCGCTCTATTTTGTGGCCAGAATTTGTTTTGTACTCTGATGAAGATTTAATTTCCTCATGTTTACCATATCTGAGTAATTGAAATTTCTCATCGTTGAACTTCATATTGTTTTCTGCAGCCCACTGAAAGATTTGGTTGATGTCTGCCTGGAGCTTTGCAGTGTCTGCAATGGAAGACACTGTCCTGCAGATTCGGGTGTCATCTGCAAAGGAAGACATGGTGCTGTGGCTGACATCCTTGTCTATGTCGGATATAAGGATGAGGAACAAGATGGGAGCGAGTACTGTGCCTTGTGGAACAGAGCTTTTCACCGTAGCTGCCTCGGACTTTACTCTGTTGACGACTACTCTATGTGTTCTGTTAGTGAGTAAATTATAGATCCATCGACCGACTTTTCCTGTTATTCCTTTAGCACGCATTTTGTGCGCTATTACGCCATGGTCACACTTGTCGAAGGCTTTTGCAAAGTCTGTATATATTACATCTGCATTCTTTTTGTCTTCTAGTGCATTTAGGACCTTGTCGTAGTGGTCCAATAGTTGAGACAGACAGGAGCGACCTGTTCTAAACCCATGTTGCCCTGGGTTGTGTAACTGATGGGTTTCTAGATGTGTGGTGATCTTGCTTCTTAGGACCCTTTCAAAGATTTTTATGATATGGGATGTTAGTGCTATTGGTCTGTAGTTCTTTGCTGTATGCTTTACTGCCCCCTTTTGTGGAGTGGGGCTATGTCTGTTGTTTTTAGTAACTGTGGGACGACCCCCGTTGTCCATGCTCCCTCTCCATAGGAGGAAAAGGCTCGTGATAGGGGCTTCTTGCAGTTCTTGATGAACACAGAGTTCCAGAGTCGGCCCTGGGGCAGAGTGCATGGGCATGTCATTTATCGCCGTTCGAAGTCATTTGGCGTCAGGATAACATCGGATAGGCTTGTGTTAATCAAATTTTGTGGCTTCCTCATAAAAAATTCATTTTGATCTCGACTCTCAGTCTGGTTAGCGGCTTGCCTAAAAACTGAGTCATATTGGGACTTGAGTAGCTCACTCATTTCCTTGCTGTCATCTGTGTAGGACCCATCTTGTTTAAGTAGGGGCCCAATACTGGACGTTGTTCTCGATTTTGATTTGGCATAGGAGAAGAAATACTTTGGGTTTCTTTCGATTTCATTTATGGCTTTTAGTTCATCCCGCGATTCCTGACTCCTAAAGGATTCTTTTAGCTTAAGTTCGATGCTTGCTATTTCTCTGACCAGTGTCTCCCTACGCATTTCAGATATATTGACCTCTTTTAGCCGCTCTGTTATTCTTTTCCGTCGCCTGTAAAGGGAGCGCCTGTCTCTTTCTGTTTTACATCTACTCCTCCTTTTTCTTAGAGGAATAAGCCTTGTGCATACATCGAGTGCCACCGAGTTAATCTGTTCTAGTAGAAGTAAGAATGCAGATGTTGGGAGGTCAGGTCCCTCTTAAATCCAGCCGTTCTCACTAGTAGAGAACAACCTCTACTACTGTCACTTCAACTCCATATTGTTTCAGACTATGAAACAATGCTCTTCTCCAGACTGAGGGACTGAGCACCTCAAAACTTTAAGGGTGATGGACTGATTACATCGTCTTCAAGTCTCTTCTGCTTCTATCAACTTTTCTGTACTCGACAAAGAAGCCTACGTGTGGGCGAAACTTTTTCGAAATAAAAACCCAACTGTTGCATATTGTCTTCCTAACAACCTTCGGTTTTATATACCATTTTAATGTTATAGGGGGATGGGTTGGCTGATAAATTGGGGGAATTTAGCAGTTTGGAATAAAGTAAATGAAGAAAGTCCAGACGATTCTTTTCTCAGGGAAAATCCCTGACAGATTAAAATTTAATCTGGAAAATACGGGTAGACTTCCGGGGACTGAACCCAAACAAATTTCCCCACTAATACAGAATGGCATATGGGCAGGGTCAGCTCCGCGAACTGAGTAAGACACCAGAATTGTTAACTGCGTAATGATTAATTTCTGAGAAGTTTTAAATTTAAAAAATTTATGAAGAGGACCCCTGAGCAAGCCAAAATTTATGGTCACTTTTGCCCCCATCACGGAGGAAGAAGGGTTTTAAACCACTCCCCCTTTAATTGTTTTAACTGTAGTGCCAGGGGTAAAAAAAATGACCTGTTTAAATGACTGTTTGATGACAGTCCGTCGTTGACGGAAAAAATTTGGGGATTCTTATTAAAATTTTAAGTGAAGCATTAGCCTTTTCGGCTGACAAAGTAAAAACTTTCTTTAAAATGGGTTTTTCAAGAGGGTGACCAGGTTGTACCCCTTCTTATGGGCCGAGAAACCTTGACCCCTTTACCCTCTGAAAACCTTTTGCTTTAAACGTATTATTTTTGGGGCTGCATGCATCCTTCCACTTCAAGCGACAATAAATGCACACCTTTAAACGTAAGGAAAGTCCATTGAAAAATTTAATGACAAACAATTTTATGTGAAAAATTTTCCCCGGGGTTGTAAAGTCAACTGAAGAGGAACTGTTTAAAAATTTAAGGAGGGGCAAATAAAAAAATCAAAGTGGAAAAAATGCCTCTGAGGGAAGGAATAGTAATTCGTCTAAATTACAGGACAAAATGTAAAGATTCCCTTCATTTTTCCCATAGAAAGTATTGGGGGTTTAACTGGGATCCCAAAGAGATTTTTTAATTTTAAAACCTAATAATTACAGTATCCCCAAATAAATTAATTTAAGGGGTTTTGCTTGCTAAAGGGTTTCCAAATTTTTTTGTCCACTGGGTTTGTGTCACACCTTAAATAAGGGGGAAAATTTATTATACAGGAAGCAGGGAAATTTAAAATTTTGGCTTGGGAGGGAAATTCTGCCGGAGGAATTCATTAACAGGGGGAAATAAAATTAAATTTATAAATTATGAAAAAAATTCCCAAGTTGGAGTTCCCATGCCGGTGGCCAATAAAAATTTGGAAAAAAATGTATTCCCCAAACATTTTTGTGATGCTTCAAAATTGGTAGGGGGAAACGGTTTGCTTCCCTTTTGAAAAGTAATAGTATTATTTCCTTGAAAAGTTTTAAGGCTAAAGTTCTCCAATTAAATCATGTCCCTTTAAACCTCTTTGGGAATTAACACCCCCTTTATGTAGGTGTAAAAATTAGAAAATTATAAAAGGAAATAAGTTCCAGGGATAAATATTAGCGCCACTTTTTTTTGGGGTTGATAATGGGGTTTTCCCTTTACAATGGATTCAAAGGGAAACAGAAAAAATTGTGTACTTTAAAAAAAACAGAGTCGCTGAAATTTAATCAGATGCAAAGAAATAATATTTTGGGGTTTCGCATATTTTAAAACATTTAATCATATCCCTGGTGGGGGAAGAATCCAGTGATTTCTTATCCGAGGTTTACCTTATGAAAAAATTTGTAAATGCTGTATTAGGGTTTTAAAAAAGGACCTAACGGGTTTTTGGGGTAAATAAAGCAAATTTTCCCCTGTACAAAAGGCGTAATTGTTTCCTTTTGGGAAAAATACTGGACCTCCCCCTTCCAATAGTTTTTTTTCCTTTTACCCCATTGATTTTTAAATGGGGTATTCTTTTTCCCCCAAAAATTAAAAGTAACTAAGTTGTGTTTAAAATTTCTAAACAAAAAAATATTTCACGTAAGTTTTCAACCCTCTTGAATAGGGGATAAAGAGGGAAAAAGGCCGGAAAATCTATAAAAATTTAGATTAAATTGATAAGGGAAAAAAAAATTGTGAAAGGTTCTAAAACCCGGGGGAAAATGGGGCTGTTTTTTAGGGAAAAAAGAAAATTGGGGTTCCGAGGTAGGTTAAAATTTGCTAAATTTGGATGTTTAGGGGCTAAACACCCTATTTTCTGCCCAAAATTTTATCTCAAAAACAAATTTAATTGTTCTAAATGCCCATAAAAAAGAAATGCTTTGGGGGGGTTTCAAGATACCTTTTAAATTTTATTTTTGGGAAAATTTCGGGATTCCCCCAAGGACGGCAAAGTGTTTAAAAGGGTGATTTTTGGGTAATTGGGGGGGGGGGGGGGGGGTGGATGCCAGAAAACCCTTTTTTTAACCCCGGGGCCTCCAAAATTGCCAAAAGAGAATTTGAGTCGGTTTGGGCCCGGGGGGGGCCGGGGTGGCCACCTGTGGAAAATTTGTTTATATTTTCCAGAAATTTTATAATTTTTTATTAAATAATGGCCATACTGTATTTAATAAATTTATGTCATAGAAAACGGGAAAAATTGCGTCTGCACAGGGGGCCCCACCTTTTGGGGGGGGGGTACAAATTTTAAAATAATGGAAAAAAAAATTTTTCGTGCTCTAGAGGGTTAAAAAGGGTTGGGCAAACCCCTCAAATAGGAGGCGAAAATTTTTGGTGTCATTCCTGCATAACTTGAGATATCAACGACTGGAAAAAGACAGCTTTCCCTGAACCCCAGATAGCCCCCTCTAGATTTTTGTGTAAATTTGGTAAGGGATTATTTTCATGTTTAGTTAGAGTGAGGGTTTTTTAGTAAAGGGTACCCTATTAACCTACAGTCCCAAAATTTGGGGAGTGATTTAAGATAAATTTTTTCTTCTGTTATGTAATTTTTTTTATATATAAAATTTAACCATTTTTTTATTTTTAATAAACCCCCCAAATTTTTTTTTTACCAGTATTCCTGGGGAAAGTATATTTCATTTAATTTTAAAAGATCCAAGCAAATTTTGGGTATGCAGTGGTAAAAATATCGAAGGGGGGCATTTTTTGCGACCCAGGGGTCCCAATTCGTACTTGTCTATGTAACATTGATAAAAAATAATTTTTCCCTTTTTTATCGTTTACCCGTTTTTGTACATAATTAGGTTTCATTCAGATAAATGCCCAAATTTTCCCCAATAAAGTATGGTTTTGATTTTTTTTTAAGTTTATAAAATTTTGGGCTGTACCCGATACTGGCTTTGGGGTCCCGTGCAAAATTCCTTTATGTAAGTTTTAGTCTGTATGGGATACGGGCTTTTTCTGACAGTTTTTGGGGACGTTCCATTTTTTTTTCTGAGACTACGTAAAATGGGGGGAATTTTAACAGTATTGCGCCCTTTATTTTTGAGTTCTAAGCTGTATTCTTTTTTATGTTTATTTGTATGTTGGTTTTATTTTAAAGCTTTTATTGTTGGGTTTCCTTTTGTAGTGGGTTTTAGTAAGATTAAAAGAGTTAGGTTTTGGGTTTTTTTTTATTAATGTAATTTTGGGATTTTATGGATATAATTTTTTTTGTATATTTTCTTTTCTAGGGGTAATTTAGCCTTTTTTCAGAGTCATGTTATTTTGTAAAATTTATATATATGAAGGTTTTGAATAGAATGTGTATATATTTCAGTTCCCCGACCATGTTACCCTATTTTTTTTTGCTAGGGTTCCCTTTCCGTAAGTTCTTGTTTTATGTTTTGCGCAAATTTTTTGCAGCATGTAGGTGCAATCCTTTGTCAGTTAATTTGATTGAGATCCATACTGTTTCCTTATTTTTTATTTTTATATTAAACTGTATTGGTTTTAAATAAAATATATAAAAAAAAGGATATTGAAACTCACACACTAATACATATTCCCATATTTATGTATTATCATCTTCAACAAGATATATATATTTATTAACAAAGTTCCAGAGCAACATCAGACTTACTCTGTCACGCACTAAGTTACATAATATAACATTATAGCTCCTAATAAAACATGTACAGAGCAGTACTACCTCAATCATTAAAAAACCAACCTGGCACAAGACACTTCAGAAAGCCACCCCCAGCCATCCCCTGACCCCATACTATCTATATTAAAAAACACAAACTCACGTTCCCTTCCATGCTCAAGTTCGTACCTGACGTCTAAAGTCATAAAACTCCTGTCTCTTAACCAAATGTCACCAGTTCACCCCCCCCCTACGCCCCCCTCCTTCCTAACGACTTTACACCCATATACTCCACTACCACACACTTTTATTCCACCTTCCATCCTCCACTAATCTCAAAATGGAACAAAAGTGACAGTTTAGGGAGAAACAACCCATTCCAGCTCTAAACTGCACCCAACCCTAACATTACACCTACCGTCAGATTACAATAACCCAAGGGAAAACTATTTACCCACACCCTCCCATATAGTAGCTTATTTCTGCATACTGTACGATACACACTCGCCGCAAGCACCCACACCCTACAATCACCCCCCACCTCCCACATGCACCAAGACACATACAAAAAATCTGCCACTACGTACATCACTGCACTCTGAATGTCCTTGGAAACCCCACCCACATCAAAATGCAAAGCCCTCAAAGTCGAAATGTTTCTCCCCCCTTCCGCCACCATACCCAGGACCCTCGCTAACCATGTCCTTACAACCTCCAAGTTTTCACAAAAATATACAGCATGAAAAGCAGTCTCCTCTTCCTCACAATGCAAACAAGTGCCAGCACCTACATAACCCATTCTATATAGCACTGACCTTGTAGCTAGAATTCCCATAAAGAATCTATAAACAACTTCACGAACCCTTGGCTTTAATCTGATCTTCCGAAAGTCTTCCCAAATGCCCCTCCAATCATACATTGGGTATATTGCTACTCCCTGTATCACTTTACCCTGCCTACCTGTCCTCCCAAGCCTACTTACCCTTACTTTTTTTGCATCCCATATTGCCAACAAATTACGCACCATATCTTCACACACCAGCAGTGCCTTCCCCTTCCACCATTTTCGCACATCCTCCATGACCTCTCCCACCCTTCTACCCCTCTCCCCTCCCACCCTTCTACCCCTCTCCCCTCCCACCCTCAAGTACCGCTGATTCACATACACTGCCTTCACTCGTGTGTCCAAAGGTATAAGACCCAGCCCACCCTGCTGCACGCCCATCATCATCACCACCTCCTTTATTTATTTATTTATTTATTTTCAATTTGTGCACACATACAGAGGTACAAAAAATACAGATAAGAGCAGTATGCCAAAGCCACTTATACTATGCATAGCATTACGGGCTGGCTTAAAATTAACTTAAGAGTAACTAAGCAATGATGAAATCAGTGATAAAACATTAATGTAAACAGATTACTATAAAGCACAAGTGAGTATTACAAAGACAGGTCATATGGTTGCATTCAGTTAGGTAGTGATTCTGTTAGGTAGTGTATTTAAAAAATAATAAAGTTAGATTCGGTTTTAGGTTTAACATTTATGTGATATAATTGTGAGAAACATTTAAGATATACAATTTATAAGGTTCAGTTATTCAGTATTTATTTGGTTTTGGGTGATTAAGTGATCTTTGAAAAGAGACTTGAATTTATAATCAGGTAGTGTTTCTTTTATATTTACAGGTAATGGAATTCCAGATTTTAGGGCCTTTTATGTGCATTGAGTTTTTTGCATGTGTAGAGGGACACGAGGAACATCAAAGAGTGATCTGTGCCTTGTGTTATGGTCAGTGTTCTGTTGAGGTTGGCAAGGAATGTTTGAGGGGAGGGTTAATATCAGAGTTAAGTGTTCTATGTATGAAATGGGTGCAGTAATAAGTATGGATGTTTTGTATGGTGAGTAGGTTTTAGTGTATTGAATATTGGTGGAGTGTGCGCCTGTAGTGAGAATTTGTTATCATTCTAACTGCAGCCTTTTTTGAGTAATTAGTGGTCTGAGATGGTTATTGTTGTTGAGCCCCCATGCACAAATTCCATAGGTGAGATAGGGAAAAATAAGAGAGTGATATAGGGCCGGGAAAGGGCTGACTGTGGAACATAGTACCGTATCTTCGATAGTATGCCACAGCCCTTGGAAATTTTCTTAGAGATTTGTTGTATATGTGTATAAAATTTGAGTCTATTATCAAGGTGGATTCCTAAGAATTTTCCCTCTGTTAGTTTTGTGATAGGTGACCCCGTTTATCATTATGTTAAGAGGGACATCTGTAGCTCTGTTACCAAACTGAATGAAGTAGGTTTTTTCAATGTTTAGTGTAAGTTTGTTAGTCCTCACCCAGGTAGATATTTTCTGTAATTCGGTATTTACAGTATTGGCTAGCGTGACTGGGCTCGGGTGAGAGAAGACGTATGTAGTGTCATCTGAAAATTTAGTGTGGGTTTGAGTAATTGCAAAGCATTTGGAAGGTCATTATGTATAGGAGAAAGAGAAGAGGGCAAGGACACTTCCCTGTGGGACACCAACTGTAATTGGTTGCGCAGAAGAGTTTGCCCCATTTGCGTACACAATTGGCTTCTGTTGCTGAGATGATTTGAGGTAGTTGAGGGAGTGCCCTCTTATACCATAGTGTGAAAATTTTACGTGGAGCAAGTCATGGTCAACTGTATCAAAAGCTTTACGTAAGTCAATGAAGATCCCCAGTGGGACTTCTTTTTTCTCTATTGCAGTGTATATATGTTCTAGCATGTTTTATAATAGCATCATTAGTATTTTATTAGCCTGAATCCAAATTGGCGGGGGTTGAGTATGTTTTGGGAGATAAGGTAGGAGTAGTTTCGTTTATGAATTAATTTTTCAAAGATTTTTGAGAGAGGGTGTAAGTTGGATATTGGCCTATAGTTATTCAACTCTGTTTGGTCTCCCTCCTTTGTGGATCGGGGTGACCCTTGCTATTTTGAGTACTGTAGGGAAGGTGGAGGATTCAATGGTTTTGTTTAAAGAGTGTTGCAATGTTTGGTGATAGCACTTGTGACACTTTTTTGTATATAAAGGGTGGTAAGGTATTTAAATCTCCTGCCTTGTTTTTTAGTGCGTTGAAAATAAGGAGACTTCATAGGGGTTAGTCGGAGCTAGGAACAGAGTGTTGGGTAGTTCCCGGTGAGGTAGTCATTTGTGGGGTATCTGAGCTTGGGATTTTAATTGGCAAGGTTTTGTCCTATAGTGGAGAAAAAAATCATTGAGTCTGTTTTGCTGTTTCTTTTGGTGGGAGTTGGGGTTCATCTGATTTTGCTAATTTTATTTCGCTATTTCGTGATATCTTTTTTGTTCCCAGAATTTCTGATAGGTTTTCCAGGTCTTTTTTATATCACCTCGTAAGTTGGATAATCTGTTCCATAATACAATTTTTTTGCCCTTCTTATCAGGCTGGTTAGGATTTGACGAGTAACGTTTTTTTTGGGGTCTCTGGTTATGTGACCCATTCTGTACTGTTTTTCATATTGGTGTTTTGTTTTTAAATGGATTTGAGAATGCTGGGTGTTAGCCAGGGACTGTTCAGTCTCTTTGCTGTCATCTGTTTAGTTTTTTTAGGGCATTGTTTTGTTATAGAGGTATTGGGTCTTTTTTAGAAAATTATTAATACATTCGTCAATATCTGTATAGGTTTCTAGCTCGGGTGTGCCAATCGTTGTTTGCTATTGCTGTTGTAAAGTTTTTAAGGGCTGCCTCTTTGTGAAGTCTGAAGTGGACTTAGTAGTGTCTTGGGGTAGTTTACCAAGAGTTGTTATGAGGAAAGTAGGTAGTGGTCTGTGGGTATTATCTGAAATTATGCTGTTTTTAAAAGGGGGATATGGTGTTGGTCCAGATGGGTCAAGTAGGGAAACACTAGTCTCTGTAACTCTTGTAGGTTTTGGTTACTGTTGGTAGTAACATACAGTTATTCATTGTGTTTGTGAATTCGTAACGGTGGGTCCTGGTCTTGCAGGAGATTTATATTGAAGTTCACCTGAGCAGTAGTAAGTGATCTTTGTTCTTTGCTGCATCAGTTATCATACTTCCTAGATTTTGACTAAATTGGCTAATGTTTGATTTGTGGAACTCTGTAGATGTTATAAATGTGAGAGGTTTTTTAGTTCTTGGTTTGAATTTAGCTATTAATATTCCCCATGTTCATCCCTTGTGCAAGTATTAGTGATACATTGTATTGGTCTGAGTATATATGGCTGTGCCCCCCCCTTGTTGGTCTGGCCTACACTTGTGAAATGGCTGTGTACCCGGGAATGGAATAGACATCTGTACTATCAGGCTTTAGCCAGTTTCAGTTAGTGTAATGATGGACATTTTGGGCATGTAAGGAATTTAGTAATGCTATGAGGTCATCGTAATGCTTGCTTAAAGATCTGATATTGTAGTTAAAGATAGTTATGTTGTTGTTGGCACTGAGAAATGCCTTTGATTGCTCTGCAGTGTAGTAATTACAGTTAACTGTTTGATTCATTTAAGTCATTAGATAAGAGGTTGGTATCAGGAAACAATGCTTGTAATCATAAGATTGTAGTGAATCTATATTTTTAATTAAGTATAAAACAAAGTAAATTCTTAAGCAAAAAATAGCACCTAGTTATTTAACAAATGTAAAATAATGAGCTAAGGGACTAATACAAATAAAGTGATGATCAAATAGTGGAGCTTGGAATATGATAGTAGGTAGTACTATAAAGGTAATTTTTTAAAGTTAGAATCATAGTATAAAATTATATTATAAAGGGACTAATATAGGTTGTGGTGAACAATAAAGTGGTAATCAAATAATTTAGCTTTGGAATATAATGCAAAAATTTGTGACTTATTCTACTTTAGCACCTAAGAATGCACCTTGATTATTTTAACAATGTGAATAATAAACTAGGATAGTTTATATAAAGCTAAAATAAAGGAGAAAATATATAAGGACTAAAAATTAAGTAATGGTAAGCAAAGTTACATCTACAGATGGGAGGGAAATTTTAATATAAACTTATAATATAAAATACAAATTGAAATGGTACTTGCAATTGCACTAGAGTCTGGTATAGGTTGTTGACAAGATCAAGATATAACTAGATTTAAATTGACAAAAAAAATTCACAATTAAAGTACCAAAAGAAAATAGTAAAAAAATAACAGTGGTAATGTCCCTTTGGGTTTTAAAATGATAGTAAAGAGGGCAGACAGGTACACAGGTACAAGGGGTAATATAAAGGTTTGGGGTTGAATATAAAATCTTGAAAATTTTGGCTACAAATGTTATGGAAGTATAAAAATAATGTTTAATCTACAAAATAAAATTGACTGGTAGTAAATATGGTGTTTAATAAAATTTTTAGTAAGTTTAATTTAAAGATTACAAAAAAGTGAAAAAGTAATGTTTATTTCATTCAATATTTTCACTGGTAGTTATACTTGAGGTTATATGGCAGTACAAGGTAATTAAGATAATCTAGGATAGTAAATGTGGTATTAAAACAGGTTAAGGTAATTAGACAAGTAATGGTTATTAAATGTCAAAAAGTTAAGAGTAAAATTTAAATTAATAGTAAAAATGATATTTATTAATTTTTGTAAGTAATATCAATTGATAGTATTTAAAAAAATATGAGGTAGTAATATGGACAGAGAAAGTATCAATTCAGCTATGTTAAGCGAACAATAGTAAATAAGAAAATCACATAAGGTGACTTATGCTTACTAGGGAAAATCACAAAATGAGGTAGTTGATTATTTAATTACTAAGAGATTGTACAATGAAATTTGAACAATAATGGAGCAAAACGTACACTACACTACGTAGGCTTTTAGGTTGGACATTGTTAGTTGTTCTCTGTAAGATTAGTATCCCTGAGAAATCGTGATAGATCATTCTCGTTCGTGATTGTGTACAGTTGACCTACATTTGTTTTCCTAACTAGAATTTTCCCATCCCTGTGAAAACATTGGTGTATTTTGTCATTTTCTCTCGCTTAAGTTTTCTGACTCTATACAGGAGGGTTCTGACGTTTTTGGTAAGACACTCGTTTATGTATACCCCTTTCTTTACTTTAATAGATGCCCAAAAATTAAGTCTTTTTTCCTGTCATGTGAGTGGAATCTAAGCATAACACTTTTTCTACCCTGGGATCCTAGTAACCTGGCTTCTTTTATTTCTGACTATGGTACAATAAACACTTGTTTGGTCCTTTTTGATCTGCAGAGTAATTTCTTTACTGTTTGTTTGGTTCATATCACTGGAAAAAGTGGACTGTTAACTATTACGCGTCAGATAGTTTATCTTGTTCCGTTTTATCTTCTTGGAGAGCAAGTGTCACTGAATGGTTATCTAAGTTGTTTTTTTCCATTCTTTACTGCTTCTTCAAACCTTTGTATTAAGGAATTATTTGTTTTTTTTATGGCTATCTATGATGCTTGGGATGGGTCTTGGTCACAGTTTTTCATTCCTGGTGTCGATAACTTTTGTTCAAGACTGAGGATTTTGTTTTCGAGTTGTGTCATCCTGGTGTCTTGTTTTGTTAGTGTCTCTCGAAGATTTTATATTTTTAATAACTAAGTTGGAGATGCATGACTTTAGGGTATCTGGATCTTTGGTCATACCTGAGAGACTACTTGGTAGGGTTGAATCCGGGGAAGAGAGGGGAGGATGGGCTGGCGGCAGCCATGTTTGTTGTTATTGTTGTGGTGTGGCCTTGAGTGGTGGTGAGTGGGGTGGTTGCTGGGCCCGGGGTCCCCCTGGCTACACTTGTTGAATAGTTGATTTTTTGGTGTTTCTTGCTGGCCTTGGTGCTGTTTCCTCTTAGATTGCGCCTCATAATACTACAGGAATTGTTGAAGTTAAGAAGAAGTTGTAGTATACAAAGCTTAGGGTTACGCTGTTCGGCTGGCAGCGGGGTGTTGCTTTCGGTTTGTTTGCAGTCTTCCTTTGATCTCTATTTTTTCGATTTGTAGGTTTCACTGTTGGTAATCTTTGGTCATTCTGGGTGCTACGTTGGGTAGTGGAGTTTTGCTTGTAACTAGGTCATCATAGGAGCATTGGTAGCTCTGGTAGTTGGAGAAAAGTACGGAGCTTGGAAGACGCTGCTGCCGCTGCCGCTAAACCGCATCCTTCCGTAGCCATGGCTTCCCATAACCCCACACATACCTCAAAACCACCCTCTCCAGTTCCTGAATATCACACGACCTCAGGGGATATACTTCTGCTACTCCCCACACCTTACTATACACAAGTGTGTTTACTACCACCACCCTCTGCTGCAACGTTACATCCCCGGCCCTCCACCCGCGCATCCTACCCATCGCTCTGCTCATCCAACATCCTTGGAATTTATTCTCTGCGCCTCTCCAGCGTCCGCCATATACACAACCCCACATATCTTAATTCTATCCACTACGTTCCACCCATACAGTTCCCCCAACCCCCCCCCCCCACGTGCCTACTTTTAATAATTTTGGGACTTTGCTCCAAAAAAACCCTCATCCCTGTCGCCCCACCAAAAATCTCTATTATACATCCCACATTCCCCAATCCTATTTTCCCCCCCAACCAAAAAACTGTGGTGTCATCCACTTTACCCACAATACCACATCTGCCAGGACCCTCCTCTCCCTGTTCCCACACTCCTTTCTCTACAAGCCTATAAAAAGGGTCCTGCATGCATGCAAAGAGGATTTGAGACAAGGGGCAACCCTGTCACAAACCCTTCCCCAACTACACCCGCAACCCTAACCTTCCATTAACCTGTACCCTGACCCTCACAGGCATATACAAAGTAGTCACCCAGTGCACAATCTCATCCCCAAAACCCTGTTTTTGTAAATACTCCACAACATACGTCTATCTACACTGTCATAAGCCTGCTTCCAATCAATCCCCAAGATCCCCCCCCTTGTCTACCCTCCACAAAATCTCTAATTCTTCCATGCCCCTCATGCATACTTCGACCTGGAATCCCACACTGTCCTCTATGTAGGACTCGGTCAAGCACCTTTTTCATACGATTACCTAAAACCTTTGCAAAACTTTATAATCAGCACACATGAGGGAGATCGCTCTAAAAGCACCCAAGGTCTTCCCACCCCCTCCCTTATAGACCAAAACAACTACCCCCATGCCCTGTGATTCCCCAACACTCCCCTTTCCTTCATACAGTTAAAAAAACGTGCCCCAGACTTTCCTTCATAAAAATCCCAATGTGTAACATAGAAATCATTAGGAATTCCATCAATGCCCGGTGCTTTTCCCCTACTCAAGCCCATTACTGCCTCCTCCACTTCCTCCTCACTGATCCTACCCTCTCTCCTCCTCCCCTAAAATACCCCGAATTCCTTCTTCTAGAATCTCTCCCTCCCTCCCTCCTCCCCCCCTGCTTAAAATTCTCCCTAAACCAATAATCAGCATAATTACTCATTCCATTGGTGGTACTAAGTACCCGCCCCAACCAATATCCCCCACCCCTTTACACAGCTCTAATTCCATAATCGTGGTCATCTGTTGCCTATTCCTAAATCTCCTCAAAACACATCCTGACGGTTTGTCACCCCATAGAACCTCCTCTAAACCTTCCCTCACACATATCGCATCAAAACGAGAATTTAGTATATCCCTCAATCTTCCCCTTAAAACCTCTATTTCTCCATGTCTAGCCCCCCTCCCCCTTCATAACAATCATTGAGCTGCCCCTTAAAATATTTCTGTAAACCAAACCTCCACCTCGCCTCATCCCATCCTCTATGCTGATAATACTCCTTAATCTGCAATTTAGCATGCTTCTCCCACCATTCCAATACATCCTCCTCTTTGTTGCGAACCTCCCAGAGTTGCCTCCACCATTCCTTAAAAAACAACCCCTCCTCCTTCCCATGAAGTAGCCTCACATTCATTTTCCAATAACCCACATACCTACGAACCATCCCTTCCGATGCCACCTCTGCCAAAACAGCACGATGGTCCGAGAAACCTAAATCTATCGTCATTACACGTTCTACTGTTATATCTCGAGTTATATATATACAGTCCAACCTGGCAGCATAACCCCTCCGCATAAACATGTGCTCTACTCTCCACCCATCACCCCTGACTATGTCATAAACCCCTGCATCCCTCAACAAATCCCTCAATACCCCAAGCACACACCCTGCCCCTCTCGGCTCCACATCCTTATTCCTGATTACACAGTTCCAATCCCCACCTATTATAGAAACCATGGGTAAACCCCGCATGTAGAAAAGCAAAACCTCCCTTACAAAATTCACCTTTACCCGTATGTTACTATCAGCCAGCATATATATCCCCAGAAAACATACTCTGATCTCGCTCCAAATCCCCTCCACCCTCACCACTCTCCCCTCCCCCCCTCTTCCCACATGAGCACGTGGAATGAGCTGGACTCCCTCATTGCCACTGCCACCCCACCCTTTAATTTCCCTGAACTACCAGCATACATCCTAAAACCGTTCAGCCTCAGTTCTCTGCCACACTTAAAATTGTGTTCTTGAATAAAACACACATCAATGTTAAAACGCCACAAAACATCCTCCAACCATACTCGTTTACCCTCAGCTCTAAGGTCGTTCATGTTTATAGTTAGACACTTATAGATTCAGATAGGGTGGCTTTCCTCTATGTCTCTGTGTCCTGTCTATTACACATTTTGCTGCTTCTGTCTTTTCCCATGCACTCTTGCCTGCCTGGACCCCCTCCCCCCATGTGCACTACCCTGCCCCTTCTTAATCACTCCTGCCCACGTCTTCTTCCCTGAATGCTGAGCTGGTGTTACAACCTCATCATTAATAAATAACAAAAAGGCACAATACCGTGACTGGAACGATACACAAATAACCCGCACATAAAAGACAGAAGCTTACGACGACGTTTCGGTCCGACTTGGACCATTGACAAAGTCACACTAACAGAGGTGGAGCAGGACGGCTATATATAGGCAGGAAGAGGTGGAGGTAGTAGTAGTGGTAGTAGTAGTAGTAGTAGTAGTAGTACAAGAATAGTATAATACTGACAGGATGAAATGACACATGCACAACACCCGGGCATCCCCACCGTAGACGTTTCGCCATCCAGCCAGCCACTGGATGGCGAAACGTCCACAACAAAGACAACCAGACGCCGCACATGTGTCTAATTTCATCAGTAGATGTAGTAGAAGAAGAGGTAGTAGTAGTGGTAGAAGTGGGAAATAAGGAAGACGAGCCAGTCAAATACAAAGGAAGGGGAGCACTGCTACTATTACTACTACTACCACTACTACTACCTCCACCTCTTCCTGCCTATATATAGCCGTCCTGCTCCACCTCTGTTAGTGTGACTTTGTCAATGGTCCAAGTCGGACCGAAACGTCGTCGTAAGCTTCTGTCTTTTATGTGCGGGTTATTTGTGTAACCTCATCATCTGACGAGCCTCCAGCTCTCTTTCTAGATGTACCCTCAAACTCCATATCAGTATTTCCACTCCCCGTGTGCAACTCAGCTTCCACCTGCAGCAACTGCAACATGCCAGACTCTGACCCTGGAGGCCCTGGAATCTGCTCAATCAGGTCATTCTCAACCATCAGAATTCTCCCGTCCGTAGATGGGTTCTCCTCTGCAGGCACGTCCAGGAAAGACTTAATCATCTCCTGTAGGGGTGTAGATAACTCCTGTAGGTCACCGGCCTCTCCCACCCCCACAGGCTGCTGCTCAACACCCTGGTCTGCCTGCAGGGGAGCATCCGAAGCCACTGGTAGCGTCACACAATTCTCTTCCAAGCCCTCCGCTTCGTCCGCCCAATTACCTTTGCCTACTGCACTCAAAGTCTTCGGCAAAGGTGCCACCAGAGACTCTGTGACTACTTGCTGTTCCAAAGGCCGTGGCACTGCTGCCTTACCACACCCAGCCACCATGTGGTCAAAAGCGCCACACAGGCGACATGTCTTGCATTGTCCCGTGTAGGTCACATACATCTGTGTCCTAAATCCTCCAGGACAACATACGAGGTAATAGGTCTACTCAATGTCATCTTGACGGCGTAAGATCCAGCAGGAAACCCTGCATAGATTCCATCCATCCATCGGCCTAAAATTATAGCATGCACCTCACCACATCGTTGAAAAGTCTCTCTGATATCCACATCATCTGCCTCAAAAGGCACATTGCGGATCCTCACCCAGGTGTAGTATTTTGAGGCATCCCGCAGGCATACCTCCAGTCCAGATGATACGGTGATGCTCTTCTCCTGGTACTGAGTCACCGTCCTTTCATACTCCTCCACTATGCAGAACTTTATGAAGATTCTTGAAGAACCATTAGGCGCTATTCCATGTAGTTCTTCATTCTCAATGCCAAACGTGTCCCGTATAATCGTTGGTAATAAAACAGAGGCATTCGTCGGATAAATTGTCCCTTTAACAAGGTAAACACAACTAGTCTGGATTATTATTTAGAGGGACTTAAGAGTTTCTCTTGAATATATGATTATTTAAATCTGTAGATAGTTGTCCATATTAAGGAGTTGGCTTTCTCTTACTTCTGTATTATTATTATTATAATCAAAAAGAAGCGCTAAGCCACAAGGGCTATACAGCACTGCAGGGCAGGAAGGAAGCGAGGGTATCAGGTGGCAAAAGGGAGATGGATGAGTAATAGGTTACGGAGAACAGCGAGGCAGTGGATGGTGAAAGGGTAGAGGGCAGCAAGAGATTGAGGTAGAAAGGGCTGAGGGGAGTAAATCATTCGTTGTCAAGAAGTCAGTGAGAGAGTCAGGATTAAAGGAGGGTCCATCAGCAAGTAGGGAGGGTAAAGAGAGAGTAGTAGAGCGGAGACGATGTTGGAGGTAAATTCTGTGTGCTCGTTGATAGAGAGGGCAGTCTAACAGTGTGAGGGAAAAGTTCAATAGATAGGAGTAGCGAGGAAGTATATAGTAACAATAGTTTCATTGCTGGCTACTTGTTAAGGTAGGGTAAGTCTAGCTCCCGCTATTCCCCCCTTTTTCCCCCACCCCGAAAGTGATAGTTTGATTGCCAGCTGCTTGTTAAAGTAGGGTCAGTCTAGCTCCAGCTATCCCTTCCCCTCCATCTTTCCCCCCCCCCCCCGAAAGGTGACGTGTGGGGCTCCGTCCAAACAGTAATCACTCGACTCACAGCTCCCAGCACTACTGTAAGTACATGCCTGCTCATATTCTAGTGGACTTATTGGTTGAAAGCTTCACTTTTGACCAATAATAAACTTAGTCCTTTCAGTCTTGCTCTATGTTAAATGTCTTAATAATCACCACGTCTTTTAAGTATTGTACTTATCATGGAGAGTGATTTCTTAAACAGTGGGTAACCTGTTTCTCTTTCCAGTTTGGAATGACAGAATGGGTCACCTGCCAACCAACGAGTAGAATTGAAGGAGACAGACTAACGTCCTGAGACGTCCCATGTTTTATCTACTTGCCTGTGCACATGTATGAAAAATCAGGACGTAACCCCTCATCATTGCAGCGGTAAAGAACCTGATTTCCTGTCATCTGGATAGATTATTTACAGCTATAGACTCTGTGAAGAACGAGCCGGTGGGTTGTCACCAACACCTGCGACCCCCCCACCACATCATCAGCAACGGCTACGATTTCAACAACACGCAGTGTCACAACACCAGGCACCCAAGTTTTATATATATTAGTGTTGAATTCAGATATCATTTATATTTTTCATTTTTCATGTTTTTTAATGTAGGACCAACATTTCATATTTAAGTGTTTTATATTTTATATCTTCTAAATAATAAAGTGTTCATGTTTGTCAGTTTTTATTCTTTTCCTATGAATTAATTTTCCTGAGGAGAAGCCAGCCTTAGTAATACTGACTGAAGTTGTTACAGGGCTGAGTAAGCCTTCACAAACAGAATGCGGCAAATCGATACTGGAACTTGACACTGCTCACAGAGAGGGACTGGGTGCCTCTCCATGAGATACCCATGAGTAAGACGAGTGTGGCCAATGTGAAGGCGGGAGAGAGTAGTCTTCCAACCTCGGCACTGATAACAAGAAGATGGCCAGTAACCTATGCTCGGTTTAATATAATGAAGTTTGTTACCAAGTAAAATTGACCAACATTGTTGCCAACAGGTGTGAAGGTGGGTAGCTGTTACAGCAAAATAGTCTGGAAATGGAACACCTATATATGAAATTGGTAGGTCATGTACTGCTGACCGCGCAGCAGTGTCTGCATGTTCATTGCCCTGTACGTCAACATGACCAGGGACCCAACAAAAACAATATCTTTATGCTTGGTAGAGATACGGCGTAGCCAAAGTTGGATACGGAGAACTAGGGGGTGAGGTGTATCAAATTTCCGTATAGCCTGTAGAACACTAAGGGAGTCTGAGACAACCACAAATGATGCACAGGCATAGATACGATACAAATATGTGCTGCAAGAATGGCATACAATTCAGTTCATGTTAAATAATGCGAGCAAAGATAGTAAATGCCCTCACACGACTCTGTCCAGAAACATTGTCTGCAAATCTGGACGCTGCAGACAGAATTTGGCCATCTGTGTACACTCAGTGATGGCATGGTGAATGAGAGTGGAAGTGGTCAAGAAAAATGAGAGCTGGAAGCCACTATAGGCTGTTGGGCTTTCTAAGCAAGGGAGCAAGGAAAGAACAGACCGAACAGCTGGAAACTTCCCAGGGGGGTAAGGGATGAAAGTGAGATGCTACATGAACATTATAAAGGTGGTAACTGAAGGAAAGACAAGAGCGAATGTAGGCAAGAAGAGATGGGACAGAGACAATACGGGGGGGTGGCGAACAAATAAAGAATGTCTACTAATATTCGGTGAAATTACTATAAATGTAGATTGCTGTGAGAGGCGTTACATAGTAGAAAAGGCAATGGGCACATTCACGGCGATCAGACAAGGATGGAACATTCGCTTTACATAGAGGCTATCAAAGGGGAAGAGCGAAAAAGCACAAAGCATAAATGGTAATCCTTGGTTAAGGTTAGAGAGAGTAGCAGTGAGAGAGGCCGCTGAATATCGATCTGGCTCAACATTAATCGAGTTCGAGAAAATGAAGAGCTGGACTGTAGGTGAAGCAAGAGTTCGACAAGTGTGTGTGTGTCAGGAAAGATTGAGCAAGGGTTTTAAGAAGCGTTCAGCCGGCTGTGACAAGTGGTCTTCAGTGAGGTAATGTGAGGTTTCCAGGATAATCTACGGTAAAAGAGAAGGCCTAGAAAACATGACTGTATTGCGTCAGAGCCTTACGGGGAGACATATCGCGAGGTTACAGAGGATGTTCAGTGATGACAGAGCGTTCTAGTGTATGTATTGTGGTGAGTTTTGGTACTGGAATATTTAAACTTATAGCTTGGTGGGCCCAATTGGAACACGGTTCGACGCTTGCATGGAGGAGAAAACTGTAAGTTGTGGCTGTCAGCACTCTGCACAAGCAATAGCGAAGTCATCAAAACATAGAGTGATGACCAAAATATTGGGTGGAAGAACAGAGGGCTAAATATTTTATTGCAGTGAGGAGAAAAGTATTGTGCTCAGAACACATCCCTGAGGGGACACTCTTCAGCTTGTACGAAGTCAGGAGAGTGTAGGAGCTCATTATGAACTCGAAAACGGATGTCTGTTCAAGTTAAAAAGTTCTTAAGGAAGGATGGTAGATTGCACTCGGTGGGGCCTAAGGATTTGGGCTTGGGCAAAATATACCTCCAAAGTTGTGTCATATGCCTTTCTATAAGGTCAAAAACATATGGCGATTGATTATTATCTCGCAAAGGCATACGATACATACGTCTATTGAGCTAGTAGTAAAGGGTTCTACTGTTTAGCATCAGCCTTACGGGAATGCCATGTTGACTAGTGGAGTAGACTGTTGCGGAGTGTCTAAATACCACAGTTAAACTTAGATTTTCCAGACGTTCCATCAACTTTGCAACTGCACTAGTAAGATGACAATGGGAAAAATGTGGGAAGGCATCATGTCTGTAGTTACACGGTTTGCAAGAAAGGGGGATACAATGGCAGATTTCTCACAGATGATCTGGCGCGAACAGAATCCTTGTGTACAAATAAGATTGAAAGAGGTGTAGAGGACTACATAGGGCTGACTGATGTAAAGGTTTGTAAAATACGAATGTGAATTGGTTGTCAGGCCCAGCTGCCGATGATCGGCAAGCTGAAGAGTGTTGCCTCCAGTTCCCGAAAGTGTTAAAAGGCACATTTTACTGTTCTTCTCTGAGAGAGAAAAGTCCAGGGGTAATTAACTATCTGGCGACTTTTGAGGAAAGAATACGATGGGCATAGATGGAGCACCAGGAAAATACGGGCCAAGATGAGGGCCAGTTTCATTGGCAACGTCAGAGGGGATGCTATATCAACTATGGCGACCCTGGTTGAACAGGAGCGGGTCAGAGAGGAGTATTCTCAATTTCCTGTCTTTTTTCCAGACTGCACTCATAGAGGAAGCTAGAGGTGATGGTTGGAAAACATAATCTCGCCTGCAGTGCATTTATCATCACGGGATGACACAGTGAGCGACCGCTCGCTCTAGCTGCTTAAATCAAGAAGTCTCTCATCGGTTCTATTGCACCAGCACTGCCCAATGCAGTTTGCGTTTAATATGTACTGCACGAGCACAAGCAGGAGGGACACCCAAGGCACGCACTTCTGAGAATGCCTGCCTGAGGTTTGGGGTTTAGAATGAGAAGCTGTGGGGCGGTTCATAAAACGACGTGAGAAGAGGTGTAGGAGTCATCAATGGAGGATGAAGATGGATACCTCACTAAAAGCAGTGTGCTGCGAGTAAAGGTCCCAGTTTGCCGATCAAATTGCCATGCGAGGGTGATGGAAAGGGGTGAATATTGAAGGAGGATAGAAGTAAGACTGATTGGAAAAAAATGATCGCTGTCAATGAAGTCGGTAGAACAGACCAGGCGAAGTCTAGTGCAGTGAGGAAGAGCAGACCGATAGATCGATGCAAAAGAGGAGTATAAGTACGAGGGATCAAAATGGGTGGGAGAACCCGCATTTTAAACATGAGGGGTTGAGAGGCGAGAAAAGCCTCCCAAAATAGATGCCACATGAAGTCACAATGAGAACCCCCCCCCCAGAGAAATGGTGGGCCATTAGTCGCAAGTAATAGGATGTGGTTAGTGGTAAGGATGTAGAACAGAAAGGCAAAATCTGGGATAGAAAATGTCCGAGAAGAGGAGAGAGTATAAAAGACCATATTGTAAACCACTTATTCAAGTGTGGATAAAGGGCGAGCGCTGTGTAATGCCAGCGAGGTATGGAACAAATATGTGACAGTACTGAATATCACTGCATGAATGAAGGGCACTTTCATTAAAAGATCCATCTGAGAAAAAGGATCGAAGAATAATATATACAATAAAATTATATAGTTTGAAGATAGGTTGGATAAACTGCTGAGTGTAATTTGGTTCTTGTAAGAGCAAACAACAACAGGGGGAAAACCTGGAAAGCAAATTGATGTTCACCCTGATTGCCCCGAGGCCCTGGGATATTCCTCTGTAAAATATGCCATGATTAGCAATGAGGATAAATACCAGGAAAAGAATCCATAGGGAAGGGCACCTACGGGTCTAGAGGGGTTAGAAAAGTCAATGTGCAGGTTGGCATCGGAAGACGTTCAAGCAGCGAAGGAATGGAGCATTGCAAAGAAGGAGTTGTGGAGATGGAGGAGATTGGAAATGGAAAGACGAATTACAGGAGGTGGATCAGTGTCCGATGAAGTTTAGGTCTTGCAATATATTCTGAAATGGCTTCAAGTGTTTCTGAATTCAAATACATATGGGAGGACAATTTTGGAGTAGAGGTGGTGGGAGAGTAAAGATGGGACGTAAATGGACTGTACCATAGCTGGGGGGAATGAAAGGAGTGTAGAGGACTGGTGAAGAAGTGTGGGAGGGGCAGAAGTAGGCTGAAACATGGAGGTGGCAGATAGAAGAGGGAGAAGAAACTTGGGAGAGGACGGGGGTGGAATGAATTGTACATGGAAGAGAGTGGTGAACCTCCACACTTGTAATGAGTCAAAGAGAGGGGAGAACTAGGCACAGGAGACTGGAAAGTTAAAATGCGGAGGTTGGAAGAAGGGAGAGGAGGGGGCAAGAAGATTGGAGCAAACGGGATTTTTGGGACCTTATGAGAAGTAGAGGGGCGATTGGATTATAAGGTGTCGTACGAGGTCTTGTCGATACGGGGGCTTGTGAGGTAGGGATTGCGAAGATGTGAGAACACACTGAGAGTGTTGGAAGTAGGGTGACGTCAGAGCCCAGGACAGGCTAAAGAAATTAGGATACAGAAGTGACTATGGGAGGGGTAACAACAGAGGGAGGCTGCAGAAGATAGAAACCCCAGAAGTGGGTGGGGACGTTTAAAACATGTGAATAAGAAACACGGGGTAGTCTCCTTGGAGGCAGAGATGAGAAACAGCCATTGCATAAGGGTTGACCTTTGGCTTCTTTGAGGCAATGGATTTCATGCTCATTTAGGTTGACCTGGCAATGGCGAAAGTTCGAAGGATGAGCCCTCATGACAATTTAAGGCAAGAGGGAGGTCGACTGCATGATGTTATTAGAATGGTCATCGGCACCACAGGACTGGGCATTCAGCTATAGATCTGCAATATTTTGCTGGGTGACCAAAACGCCAGCAATTTCTACACATGTTGCCGGTGTTGTTGTAGGGATCACCTTTCGAATCTTGTAAACCGATGTCCTGCGACATAAACAGAGGAATGGAGTTCTCGCGGCTGAGCCAATTTGCAAGGGTTTCGTCTATTGCCCGCGGGCAAGGAAGGACATAAGTGTCCTTCTTTGTGGATCGGTGATCCTGGGTTCCAGCTGTTAAGAATGTCATTGCCACATGTCTGGAAATTTCTGTTGGACTTTGTGTTAGGCAAAGGGTTAATGACAGTACCACTTACAGAATTGAGAGATTTGTTTTTTTTCAATAGTGATAGGATCTATTATCGATATGCGAACGGAGAGAAAGATCATGAGTTGGGTTGCATGCTGGATAGTGATGATGCATGTACAATCTTGAGAGCATGAAATGAAAATATCTTTACCAACATGCATAGGAGCGCTTTACCAATACTATGGCCGAAAAGAATAGGAGTAGAAGAAAGTCAGTTTTTTTAAAAGTAAAGAATTTTAGTCCATTGTGTGGTCCGAAAACCGAGTGTGGAGAGGGGAGTGCATGAAGTGTCGGTCTTTACTTGTAGAATGGGAAGGTTAACGAGAGTAAACATCATCAGAAGAATGTCATTGGCGTTTAGAAGTGGGGACAGGTTTGGTCCGACGTTGGACGGGCTGGCGATTCAAAAATTGCGCACCGTAGAGGGAGAGGCCGGAAGCATAGTCAAAGGAGAGCGAGAGGTCAGGACAAATCGAAGGAGTCAATCGAAACCTTGACCTGAAGGGGTGATGAACGCACCCAGCTAGAGGTACAGGGGCTTTAGAGTGTCCAAAGATGTGGTCAAAAGATGAGGCGAGGTCAGATAACTGCGGTGCGGTAACAAGAAAGGGGCATGGGGGTAACTGGGTCATGGATTGGGAATCCATGGTTCGGTTACTTTTTCTTTTTGTTTTTAAGAGAAAAAAAGAAAGAAAATAAAAATAAAAAAAGGAATAAAATAGGGGGGACCGGGGAGTATTGTTCTAGTGAGGAATGGGAAAGGGCCAGAATTCACTCCCTCTGTGCCCAGAGGACTCAGCACCGCAAAAATAAAAAAAAGTAGCGCAGATGAAGCATGGAACTCGTACCATCCCTACCCTTCATGCCAGAAAACCAGCCATCGGTTATAGCATCCTCACATCTGTCGAGCACCTCGTGGACAAAAGAGAGGGCGGCCAGATATCCGCCACAAAACATACTTCCTTCGGCCACCACCCCCGGAATCTGATAGGTGGCTTCCTAGAGATACACTCGTCACCCATAAAAGGACACCCTAAAGCCACCCTCCGGGATACCGGATAGGGCTCATACCCAGGCGATCAGATTCCACATGCAAAACTTTGCCACCGCCAAGAACCTCAATGGGAAGGGATGGACCTGGTACCCTCTTCCCCTACCCAGGAACTAGTGTGCCTGTGGGGAAGAATCCAAGGATCAAAAGAGGAAGGGCAAAGGGAGGGGTGGGGGAGGAGGAGGAGGCAAGGAAAAATGGCGTGGGATGGTGATGATGGGGATAGGGAAGGTGGGATATTGGGGTGTAATTGGTTTTTGTCTGAGATAGGAAACCAACAGGTCTAATTCCTCAGATCAAGAGCCTCTCACCCAAGGTGCCACCCTTGAAGAGCTTACTTCTTTAATGTTTGTTTAAAATTTATATTGTGTAAGATGATATACGTTTATCAAAGGAAGTGAAATGTCTATGTGAAAAAACTTGTACGTATATTTAAAGAACTTAATCCATTTTCAAAGGAATTTGCAATTAAAGATTGAAAGTTATTTTATTTCTTGGTTATTTTATCACTACTTAAAGAGGGGAAAAAGTTTATTTGGATAATGAAATAAATTTGCTAGTGGAAAGGTTACCTTGCAACAAATATTTATTTAATAAGCGGTTGGTTTATCAACCCCTATGCACCTGGATCAAAGACAACACAGATTATTATTGTAATAATGGTAGAATTACCGATAATATTTTTGTAAGAGGACATGTGCAACTAATGTCACATTTTATTGTGGCAACATTTTGCTCTCCAGGAAAGTATCAGCTTGACAATGCTTCCTAGGAGGAAAAGTATGACTCAGTAAAATGTCACATTAGTTGCACGTACGTCACTTATACTTAATGTTTGCTACTCACTAACTTACCCCAGTAATCATTATTTTTTAAATTTTTTGCGTATGTCAGATAGTCCTTATTCACCAAGTCTATTTCTCGCTCCAAGGTCAGATACTGATCAACTTCTAGATAGTTTTTTTTTTACCAAGCCTTTATTACTCCTGGTTCACTCAAAAAAAATTGCAAAAATATTATAATTAAATAATATTTCTTTTAAAAGACGAAGAAACAAGAATTCCCTGCTGTAATGAATGAACGTATTACCAACCTAATATTTAAAAACAAATATTTCTCTCATGTCAGATGTGTGCCGAGCTCAACCACGAACGGGACGCCTGCGTTCTTTACAACGTACCAGATATTGCATCTGGTACTAATTTACTTTAGTTTACATAATAGTGACCCACCCGCCTTAAGCACTTTAATGGTTTTATTCTGTAATATATTCGCACAAGATGTCAATAGGAAAACTAACCGCGAACCTTTCTCAGGGAGATGTGCACCACTTGCAAATAGGAACAAAACGAACGTGTAAGTTCCTCATCTTCAAAATACGGGGAAAGGAACTCTTCAGGTGAGGTGAGTACGGTTCGTCAGGAAACAGGATCAAATGCTTCCTGACGCAGGTCTCTTAGTCAGATGACCCCACTGTTGAGCTTTTGGTCATCTGACCAGAGGCTTTCCTCTGGCTTACGGTCCACCCCTTTACAAATTATGTTCTTTACTTATTCTTACGCTCCAAGTTTTTTTAATTACCACTCAGATAGTTTCTTTCTGGTTAGAGCATAACAATACTGGCCAGAGAGGGTTGGGGTAATAATAGTAAGCTTGTGAAATCTGTATTTAATGAGTATATTTATAATACAACATTAAAGCCAATATAATATTATATGAATTATAGTTATAAAGTTGAAGAATGCGTTGTTTGTTCTTAAATTGTCGGAAATATATATACAAGGCTTTTATTAACACATGGTTAAGATGAGATCCTAGACATAAATATATATACAGAGTTCCACTTTAGTGCATAAGGTCTTATTTCCCATTAGAAGCAGTCAGAATAAATAAGAATAAGTCTCAGGCGGATAATCACCCTTAGCCTGTTACCAGAGGGGGGACGAAAGCGAGAAGTATTCTCGTTGGTTGCTACTTTCTCACTGACTCGTCCCTCAAGCCCTTGTGCATACAGGAGTGAATCACCAACTCTCAGTAGAGTAGTTGACCAAAGGAGGGGGGGGAATGGGGGGTATAACCATCGAACCACCACAAGCTAACCTAACTAAACATACCACCGGTTACACTGAGCGGCAGCATGTTTTACTATAACCTTCATAATTTTAATTTATCCTGGCATGTTACATAAATAATAATAAATAATCGTTAATAAGAATAAGCCTTAATAAACAAGGACATTCATCTCTCAAACTCTTGAATAACGGTGAGGACGTGCACTGCTGATGCTGCCCCTAGCGTTGGTTGTGTGATTGTCCTCATCACTCTCGGGGCCGTGTGACGGCTGCGCAGATGCTCAGAATCAGTTTGTCTTCCTGCACAGTTTTCCTGTTAGTTTCAAGACGGCGGATCGTGCCGGCAAGGAGGGTCAATAACTGTTTGCATCGAGCTGATACGTGGTTCGTTGGCACTGCTACGAGTTGAATGTGTTCTTCAGCTATTATTAGAGTCCGCTCGGTATGTTCCAAAGTGGAACTGTACAGTGTTGCCTCAATGGTTTGAGAAGAAGAAGAGTCTCTTCGTGAAGTTTACGAGGGTCAGTTTCTACAGTAGTATGGTAGCTGAATACAGGAACGAAGGGAGTGCCTTAACTTCGATGGTGGAAGTGTGTATGGCATGTTTTGTCTCATACTTTCACATGGGTTAGGGTACAGAATGCACCTTTTGAAGCAATGCAGTTCGGAAATTGAGGACATCTTCAGAAACTACGGTGTTGTTGATGAGGCTAGAGGGGGGGGGGTGTGGAGGGATGGGCCCCTATTTTGGCCTCCCAGAAGGTTCTACACCCTCAGATGATGTTGAGGAGGCCTATTTCCTTCATATGTTCTGTTGACAGGATAAGAAACTCAAGTCTATGTGCATTACGCAGGGCGGAAGGAGGACGTGCCATCTTTGTGACTTGTACGAGCAAACGGCGGCGCAATGTGTACGTAGGGCTGCCCCAAGTGTGCCAATGCTTTTGGAGGAGGAATGACAGCTGAGTATGGTGGAAACGGCGAGGAATGGGATGGATGGACAGAGGAAGGCTTCTCTGGAGTGAGGAGGTGGGAGATGAGGGGGACCTGTTGGGGACGTGTGTCACACTCCCTGCGGAGGCTAGTGAGGTTCCACCAAGGCCTGTGGCGGTGGAGGAGGGGAAAACGTCGATGCAGGAGGTGTTATTGGAGACTGTGCTACAGGATTTTTTGGAGGACGCTTTGGTCGGCGAGGACCTGGATGGAAGGTCCAGTGATGTGCAGAAGGTGGAAGGGCCTGCAGGGGAAGTGGAGGTCTTGGGTGGGCAAGGCCAGGAAACAGTTGTGGTAGCTGAGGTACATCAGGAGGATGTACCTGATGATGATATGAGTTTGGGTGGTAGCTCTAGAAAGTAGCCTGCGGGGTCATCTGAATTGGATGAAGTATTGACACCTGGGCAAAGACCAGGTAAGAAGGTATGGGCAGATGTGGTAGGGAAAACCACTACAGGGGGGAGATGCACAGGGGAAATCAGGTGGGGTGGAACAAGGGGGGTGGGGGTCTGATTAGGAAGAATAGTAAGGAGAGTGTGGGCAGCTTAAAAGGGAGTGTGAGCAAGCCACTGGCACAGAGGTAAGCTGCCTTTCTTTGAACATTCAGGTGTGTGACTTTAAACGTTAATGGTCTCAGGAATGAAGTCAAAAAGGTCTGGTTGGAGTGATTTTTGAGAAGATATGCCGTAGACGTTTGTTTCTTGCAGGAGCACAACCATAGGTCAGGATGTGAGTTGCTATTGAGGGGATATAAGATGTTTGTAAGTTTAGCTTTGCATTTTAAAGGAGGAGTGGCTGTACTGGTTAAGGAGACCAGCCCGTTGTGCATCATGGGATGGGAGGGTTGTTTGGGTGGATGGGTATTGGGGGGAGGGGAGAGTATGTTTTGTGGGGGTTTATATGCTGGCAGTTAGTAACATGAGGGTAAAAGCAGACTTTGTTAGGGAAGTTTTGTTTCTACTATCTCAGGGGTTTACATTGCTATTTCGATAGTTGGACGAGATTGGAATTGTGTGATTCGGCATGGCAATGTGAGACCAAGGGGTTGCGGGGTGTGTGTTGAGTGTTTTGATGGATGCTTTACGAGATGTGGGGGTGGTTGATGTGGTAGGCAGGGGGGGTATCAGGTAGAACACACTTACGTGCAGGGAAGTTATGAAGCACGATTGGATAGGATTTATGTTAGGCAGGGGATGGGTGTGGAGAGGGTTAGGACTATTGACGTGGGTTTGTTTGATCACAGGGCAGTGTTAGCTGACCTTAGGGTAGATGGTATTCCGCGCATATTTCCGAGTTATTGGAAATTGAATGTGCAGCTTTTATAGGAGGAGGATCTAGGTTTGTCCTTTCAGGACTGGTGGAAAGCTTTTTGGGAGGCTAGGGATGAGGAAGTGAATTTGCTAGATTGGTGGGAGTTGTATGCAAAGGTGGAGATAGCAAAATTTTTCAAGGCACGTGGCAGGGAACGGGCACGTTGGCGGTTTGCCCTGCAGAATTACTTAGAGAGCCAGTTGAATGATTGTTATGGGGGGGGTAGGGAAGGTGTGAGTGGTGTTATGGTGTTATTTAGCGGAGATTCATAACATACGGTTTGATGCACTCCGAGTCAGGGTGGGCTTGGAGGACATCTTAAAAGGTGACAGGCCGTCTGGGTATGTACTAAGGAAATTCAAGGACAGGCAGTTGAGGACTACTGTGGCACATTTAGTGGTGGGGGGTTATGTGCAGGGTCAGGGTCTTTCTGATACAGACTGTTGCAACCCCTGAATGGGTTACAATGATTATTATGTATATATGTAATGTATATTACCTTTTCATTTAATTTTATATTGCTTATATTTGCGATAATAGCTAAATCGTAAATATATTGCTTTATATTCTTATTTGACTTATGTTGTTAGGATGCATATAAAATGTGCTCAGTTAGGCTTGATTGTCAAACTACTGTAATTATCGCTTGTCGCTCGTTATACTGCCGGCTTCTGAGCTGCAGTTGTCCACGTAGCTATCACGTGATCGAGGGGGGGTGTCCTCACCTCTCGTGAAGTAGTCAGTCTGCGGGAGACTCGTTGCTGGTTGGACAGATTGTCTGTCTCATTATTCTTGTTGGTTCTGTGAACTTTGTTCACAGAACATTGTATAGACTTAGTGATTTCGACGTTGTACTGAGGTTGTGTGTCTCTTAGACACTCTGAACATCTCAGGTCCTTAGCTATAGCTTCTGACCTAATTTTGTACTGGTTTCTGTGTATTGTCACAGTCACAGTTTTTCCTATGCTGAACATAGTATTATGGGAGCTTTGTAACTTTTGTGGAGGATCTGCAGATGGTCCCTACTTAGTGTCGTTATATTATCTCCTGATTCTGTGTCGCAGTCGCTTGATATTGCATTGCTATTGGGCTTAGCATTCTTTGTTGTTCAAGCAGACTGTTCGGGTTGCCAGTCGGTCAAAAATTGTTTTTTTATGAGGATTTGTCAGTCACTTTTTTTTAAAGTCTTATTCGAGTCTTGAGACATAGCTAACTACTTAAGAGCACTTACACGCATACTCACACTTACTTGTACATATTTGTAATATCTTATTAAATGTTAATGTACCTGATGGTACTTAAGAATTAAAAATGTGATCGTGCTTTCAGCAAAATAATATTGAACTCGAGAAAATTGATTTATTTTGATTGCTGTAATTAATTTAATTTGATAATATACCTCTAGACAACTTACTACTTAATAAATTTATTAAATTTTAATTTCTCTAGTTTAGTAGCCTACCAGTTATAATCCTAAAGCACTATTGAACCATCTGAAATTCAATGGTTTAATTGGACAAGGATACTGACTTTTTTGTTACGAAAACCCAGTAACAGGCTGGATGCTAGAAGGGCAGTCCTTTCTAGTATTCACGGGAGATTCTAAGCTTTTAGAATCGCGTTTTTTTGTAACAAATGGGGGCCGTCCGGGAATGCTCTTGATCCAAGTTGTTGGAGAAATTGTCCAGTTTGACATACTAGTAACTCTATGGTCAAACACTTTGATACTTTCCTAATCTGAAGATTTTGATTTAGTTTTGTACAACATACCGGGTGGAGTATGTACCTTACTGAGTCTCTTGATCCAAGGAGATGGAAATACTGTTTATGAGTTCTAGCTCTAAGACAACTAGCACTAAAATTCCTATTAGGATTATAGTTTCCCATAATCACATCTCCGAAAGTACAATTATTTAGTGATGAAATGCCAAAGGGTGCAACAGTTAATTGTTACTCTGGCTTTGTCTGATTTAAAAGTACATTAAAACTTCAGACTTGTTGGCAAGTAGCCAAATATTCGGTGTGACGTAAAACAGGAATTACCCCGCAGAAACTGTCAGAGCATTAATTAAAGATATATTTTTTCCTGCTCATACAGAGATGTCTGATTATGATTCAGATTCTGAATGCCTATGTCACAATTAGGAAGTAAGGCTCATTGAATTTGATGAAAGAGCAACTAGAGCAGAAGTGAGCCTAGTGTCTGAGCCTAGTGTAGCTCAGTTCTCGCTCGCCCCTTTCCCTTCACTGACACATAGTACAGAGTATAGCTGTTAGTATGACACAGCCTAATACTAGTACAGTGTATACTACACCTTTATTTACTTATCCTAGACCAGATCTAGACACTCTAGAGACGGCTGGACCAAGTGTCCGACCAAAAGGACAGTCCAGACCATGTTAATTTCCTACTCCTCCATTACCCACTGGTCCTATCTCTCGGGGAACAGTTTGAGAGGTTGGAACGCCTCATTATGTTGCAGACTGCACAAATAGGGGCACAGGGGAAAATTTTGAACAAAGAAGATTTCCAAAGAAAAAATGTTCGTCTGTCAAGACAACAGACTGATAGATCACAGGACACATTTAATGTGCAGAAACGCATCCATGGTTCCTAATTTTTTTTTGAAAGTGACTTAGACACATATTTTGATGTTTTTTGAGAAACCCAGGCTCGTGCTATGAACTGGCCACGTAAGCACTGGGCAACATTGCTGCATACAGCATTGACAGGAAGAGCTCAAACTTGTACGGCTGCTTTGTCATTTGCTAAGTACATTAGTTATGACGCTGTCAAACAAACTATTCTAAGAGACATATAACTTGTTCCCTGTAATTTTATCAAAGAGCATTCGTACGTTACAACGACGACAAGATAAAACTTGTGTAGAGTTTGCTCGTGAGAAAAAAGTTGCATTTGAGAGTGGTTTTAGAGCTGCTAAATGTAAAAAACTACGACAGTCTTGTTCAGTTGTTACTAAACGAAGAGTTTAACAAATGTATGTCTGCTGACATACAAGAATATCTGACGATCATACTACCTCAAGATATTCTGGAAACTGCAGCATTAGCAGACAATTACGAGATTTCTCACAAACTTGTACGTACTAAAACACAAAGAAACAAGGTAACTATAGATTGTCCTCGAAGTTGGCAACCTAAATCAGCTCCCTCATTGCCGGCCTGATGTACCTGCTACTGTAACTTCTCGTACCTTTACCGGGAAAAAACTCACAATCCTGAATCTGTCTCTGTGGCAGACAGAAATCTGGTATCGAGAAGAAGAAAGTTAAATGTACCTATTGTAACAGAAAAGGACATACTAGAGAGAAATTGCTAAAATTTAGAAGAAGATGCGAGTCAGTCGTGCGGCGGGCGCCCCCACTCAAGTCGTATCCTTTTCCCGAGCAACAAAGCACCAAAAATCCTAGCAATGCCTCTGATCTACGGGTTTTAGATAATTTTTACTCAGGATAGATGACTAGCGTCAGAAAGTGTATCTAAACGAAAAGATTCGTTCAGCAATGAGTCCTTACTTTTCGAGAGAAAAAGTAGGATTTGACGAATCACATCTAACTGAGTATAATTTCTTTCAGAGACACTGGCAGTTATTTTCACGTTATTAAGAGAAGATGTACTGCCCATAATGACGTTACCTATTGCAAGAAGATGATTGTTAAAAGCCTATGGAGGGGCTGTTATAAAAGTGCCTCTGCACAAAGTTTATATTAAAACAAGCTATTATACTGGTTTTTATTTCAGTGGGTATATCCAGTGGTGTATTTCCCATCAGTCAGTGGACTTGTTGATAGGGAACGATATCCTTCATGCTGGTATATGTAAAGACCACTTGTGATTGATAATAACACTGATGATAATTATGCCATTGAAGCTTGTAGAGAGAAACCTATTTTATTTCCTCTCAGCGCAATTACTAGAGCTATGTCAAAGATTCAACGAACTTCCTTGTCTCCTGTTGAGTTAGTTGATGACAATGTTTTTGGGTTTGAATATGTTGTTTAGTGCGCTCTGCGCCCAGGATCATTACACTGACTCCCCCCGGTCTTTCAACCTAGTCAGGAATTTACTGACGTTAAAATTTCTTACTCATGATGATTTAATCAAGGATCAGTTTGTTGATCAGTCACTGGAAAGACTGAGAGTTTATAGCAGTTACTGAGAGTGAAGCAAAGGATCTCGATAATTGTTACATTATAGTAACGGTGTACTGATGGAAAAAAATACATGTAAGTTGTCAGCTGATAGTGTTTCCACCACAGTCAAGAATCTAGTAGTGTTACCAGTTACATTTCGTGAACAGCCATTGATTTTGCTCACAATAGTCCATAGGAGGACTTTTGGGTGTCAAGAAGACACTCGGTAAACTGGCAAAACATTTTACTTGGCCAAAGATGAAGGAAACAGTAGCTGATCATGTGCGACGTTGCCACGTGTGTCAAGTGACAGGCAAGCCAGCGCACACACCTCCACCTGCGCCTTCATTCCTATCACCGTGCTTGGTGAACCATTCTCACGTCTTTTTATTGATTGTGTTGGTCTTTTGCCTGAACCAAACTAGGAAACCAATACTTATTTACTATTATGGACGCTGCAACACGCTATCCAAAGCTATTCCTATGAGAAAAATTAATGCTCGTGCTATTGTGAGAGCGCGATGAAATTTTTTCCCCCCAGGTTGGATTGCCACGAGAGATACGTCCGACCCGGGATCTAATTTCACTTCTAAGATCTTTCGAGAAGCATTATCCCACCTGGGAATTAAAGTCTGTATTTTCAACCAGTTATCATCCACAGCCCACAAGGTGCTCTAGAGAGATTTCATCAGACATGAAGTCTATGATGAGAGTTTTATTGTGAACATTTTTCTAGAGACTGGGATGAGGGTATACCTTTTCTTCTGTTCGCTATGAGAGAAAGTGAGCAAGAAAGTCTCGGATTTAGCCCGTTTGAATTAAATATTCGGACCCAAGTGCATGGTCCTCTCGCAGTGTTAAAAAAACGTTTTGGGGCAGGAAAATCAAATTCATCATTGAGTACTTCACCTTCATTAATGCAGCAACATTTGACAGCCGCTAGAGAGCTAGCTTCGAAAAAAACTAGTTTCAGCCCAAGCTAGAATGAAGCAACATTATGACAAGTGTGCTGTCTCTCGTTCTTTTAAGCAGGAGATAAGGTGATGGCTCAGAAATTAGTACCAGGTCATGCTCTACAAGCCAGGTATGATGGTCCCTGGAAAATAGTGAAAAAGCTTAGCGACGTTAAATTATTTGGTACGTACGCCTGGGAAAAAAAAAATCTAATCATGTGTACCATGTTAACCAGCTTAAGGCATACTACGCTAGTCCTCTACCTACTACTTCTTTTCTTCCCAGGACAGAGGAAGAAAACGTCAGTCTACATGACATCTCTAGAGGTATTTGAGGTGCGTTTAGAAAATTTTTGTGCTCTACAGTCACTAGGGCGATTTTCTTAGTAACCTTGGGATTGATAAAGCTGCTGATATTAAAAACATGATTTTGAATTTCCCTGAATTGTTCGGTATGTTCCTAACGTTGTACTCTGGGTGTACATGACGTTGATGTACAGGGAGCATCACCCATTAAGCAAACACCCATATAGGTGAGTCCAACGAAGCATTTAAAACATTGAGAGAAGAGGTTGATTTTTTGTTTCTCACGGATTTTTGAACGCAGTAAAAGTCCATGGGCATCTCCTGTATTTTTAGTGCCTAAACTGACGGTATTTCAGGATGTGCACTGATTACAGGAAAGTGAACCTGTCACCTTGGCCTGATGGTTATCCTCTACCTCGCATTGACGACCTTGTTGATCGTGTGTCAGGAGCCCAGTTTGTCAGCCGTTTTAGATCTCTTACGAGGCTATTATCAAGTCCGCTTACTGAACGGCTCAAGAAATATCTGCTTTTACTATTCAAGATGGATTGTTTAACTACCTCGTCACCCCCTTCGGCCTATGTAACGTGGCTTCTTCATTCCAGCGTATAATGAACGAGTTGACCCACAACTTAGAAGGAGTAGAAGCCTACCTTGACGACTTATGGTGTACAGTGACGAGTGGGAACAGCACTTGACGCGTCTCAGAGCATTGTTTGAGAGACTGGCGCACTACAACTTATATCTGGAGAGAGTTTCGGGGGTCAACCCCCCCCGCGGCCCGGGCTGTGACCAGGGGCCCCCTGGTGGATCAGTGCCTGGGTCAACCAGGCTGTTGCTGCTGGCTGCACGCAAACCAAGTACGAGCCACACCCGGCTGATCAGGAACGACTTTAGGTGCTTGTCCAGTGCCAGCTTGAAGACTGCCAGGGGTCTGTTGGTAATCCCCCCTTTTGTGTGCCCGGGGAGGCAGTTGAACAGTCTCGGGCCCCTGACACTTATGTGTATGGTCTCTTAACGTGCTAGTGACACCCCTTTCTTTTCATTGGGGGGATGGTGCATCTCTGCCAAGTCTTTTGGCTTTTGTAGTTGAGTGATTTTCGTTGTGCAAGTTCGGTACTAGTCCCTCTAGGATTTTCCAGGGGTATATAATCATGTATCTCTCCCCCCTGCGTTCCAGGGAATACAGTTTAGGAACCTCAAGCGCTCCCAGTAATTGAGGTATTTTATCTCCGTTATGCGCGCCGTGAAAGTTCTCTGTACATTTTCTAGGTTCGGCAATTTCACCTGCCTTTTAAAGGTGCTGTTAGAGTGAGCAATATTCCAAACCCAGATAGAACAAGTGACCTGAAGAGTGTCATCATGGGCTTGGCCCCTAGTTTTGAAGGTTCTCATTATCCATCCCGTCTTTTTCTAGCAGATGCGATTGATACAATGTTATGGTCCTTGAAGGTGAGATCCTCCGACATAATCACTCCCAGGTCTTTGACGTTGCGTTGGTGTTTCGCTCTATTTCGTGGCCAGAATTTGTTTTGTACTCTGATGAAGATTTAATTTCCTCATGTTTACCATATCTGAGTAATTGAAATTTCTCATCGTTGAACTTCATATTGTTTTCTGCAGCCCACTGAAAGATTTGGTTGATGTCCGCCTGGTCAAGCCAAGATTACCTATCTAGGCTTTTGTATCGGCCAAGGTGAGGTTGCTCCTATTGAGGCTAAGGTTCGTGCAATTTCTGAATTTCCAGTGCCACAGGATAGGAAAGGAGTACAGAGATTCCTGGGTATGGCAGGATATTATCGCAGGTTCTGTCCAAACTTTTCTCAGATTGCAGCTCCTCTCACTGAGCTTACTAGTAGCAAAGTTCAGTTCACCTGGACTAGAGATTGTTCAGACTCGTTCAAAAGGTTGAAGCGCTTGCTATCCTCTGCTCCTGTGTTGAAGAGTCCTAATTTCAATCTTCCCTTCTTTTTACATATAGATGCGAGTGGTTATGCAGTGGGTGCTGTGCTACTCCAACAGTCAACATCCACTGATATTCTCCATCCTATATGTTACTATTCATCTAAGCTTAAACGAACCAGAAAATTATGCCACTAATGAGAAAGAGGCTCTAGCTCTTGTGGTGTCCTTGGAACATTTTGACGTGTATTTGGGCACTTCCCCATTTAAAATTAACGTTTTTTTCTGACCACAATCCACTCACCTACATAAACACTATTTAAAAGTAAAAATGCTAGGATCATGAGGTGGGCCCTCAGAATCCAAACCCTTTTTCTATTTGTATAAAACACATAAGTGGTCATTGTAATGTAATTGCTGACGCTCTGTCTCGTCCTTAATAATTATCAGTTACATTAAATTAACGTAATTTTATGCCCAAAACCTTTTGTTACTTGCTATGTCAAATTCAGTTAAAGTAACTTAATCCCTCCCGCCCATATTAACTATATATACTCATGTCATGTCTAATTTTTATATTATATATTCACAGTAATGTTGTGTGAGGAGGAGACAAGCTGAGTGTTGAGTGAGTAGTGTGGTGCGGGTGATGTACTGCGTGACGCAACACTGTCCTGCCGCAGCCCCCCCCCTCACTACACACCTTAAGCTGTTTCATACTCAGATGTTCATACTGCCTCGCATTCCACAACCACTACTTAAGAGTGGAATGCAGTCTCCTCTACTATGATCGAGCCTCAACGTGCCCTCCTTGTCAGCGCTATCCTGTCTCTACACTGATGTACATAACCACGAGTATACAGAGATACGATACTGTGTACTGCCCTAGAACTAGAGACATATCCTAGTGACGGACGCTGTGAAATTGTAGAGGTGCTTGGCACAAGAGAGACTGATCAAATTTTATATTGATAATAATATTGATATGAGTAATCAGAAATAATGTGAAAAACAACATGCAACTCCTAGTGCGACCCTCTGTCGTGTTGGGGGGGGTGTTGCAACCCCTGAATGGGTTACAATGATTATTATGTATTAATGTAATGTATATTACCTTTTCATTTAATTTTATATTGCTTATATTTTGTGAAATAGCTAAATCGTAATTATTGCTTTATATTCTTATTTGACTTATGTTGTTAGGATGTATATAAAATGTGCTCAGTTAGGGCCCTTTATTGTCAAAACTACTGTAATTATCGCTTGTCGCTCGTTATACTGCCCGGGTTTTGAGCTGCAGTTGTCCAGTAGCTATCACGTGACGGGGGGGGGTGTCCTCACCTCTCGTGAAGTAGTCAGTCTGCTGGAAAACTCGCTTGCTGGTTGGACAGATTGTCTGTCTCATTATTCCCTTTTTGGTTCTGTAGAACTTTGTTCACAGAACATTGTATAGACTTAGTGATTTTCGACGTTGTAAATGAGGTTGTGTGTCTCTTAGACACTCTGAACATCTCAGGTCCTTACTATAGCTCTGACCTAATTTTGTACTGGTTTCTGTGTATTGTCACAGTCACAGTTTTTCCTATGCTGAAAAATAGAAATTTTGGGAGCTTTGTAACTTTTGTGGGGATCTGCAGATGGTCCCTACTTAGTGTCGTTATATTATCTCCTGATTCTGTGTCGCAGTCGCTTGATATTGCATTGCTATTTGGGGTTGCATTCTTTGTTGTTCAAGCAGAAATGTTCGGGTTGCCAGTCGGTCAAGAAGTTAGTTTATTTGAGGGACTTTGTCAGTCACTTGTTTAAGTCTTATTCGAGTCTTGAGACATAGCTAACTACTTAGAGCCTTACACGCTTTCACCCCACTTACTTGTACATATTTGTAATATCTTATTAAAATGTTAATGGACCTGACGGTACTTAAAAATTATAAATGTGATATGTGCTTTCAGCAGAAAAATATTGAACTCGGAGATTGATTTTATTTTGATTGCTGTGATTTTAAATTTACTTTGATAATATACCTTAGACTTAATAAATTTATTAATTTTAATTTTTTCTAGTTAGCAGCTTACCAGTTGTAATCCTAAAGCGCTATTGAACAATACTGAATTTAATGGATAATTGGACAAAAGGGTACTGACTACTTGTTACGAAAACCCAGTAACAGGCTGGATGCTAGAAGGGCAGTCCTTTCTAGTATTTTAAATGGAGATCTCTAAGCTTTTTGAATCGCGTTTTTTTGTAACACACTACTGTTCTGGTTAGAGAGGGGATGTCAATGGATACCTTGGATTGGGTAGTACAATTGTTCTCGGATGTAACTGGTATGAGAGTGAATTCAGAAAAGTCCATGGTCATGGAATTAGGAGCTTGGGCTGGGGGGGTTGAGTGGGGTATTTTCAGTGGTGGGGAGGCGGGTGAATTTGTTAAAAATTTGTGGTCTCATCTATGCAGACAATCTGGATGTAGTGCGCAGGGAAAACTCGATTAGGTTGGTGGATAGGATTCAGGGGCGATTGGGTGCATTCAGGCCTTATTATTTGACACTTGTACAGCGGGCCATTGTCATTAATGTCTTATTGTATAGTAAGGTGGTGGTGGCCGTGTTCCCATTAACACTGACTGCGATAGCAGACATACTTAGGAGGGTTTTTAAATTCTTGTGGGGCTCGGGATGTGATTGGCTTAAAAGGGACGTGGTAATGTTACCTGTGCAGTAGGGGGGGGTTGGGTTTGCTGGACTTAAAGAGGAGGGTCAAATGTGTCTTTTTTAAAAGGGAGGTGGCGAGGGAAGGTGTGGGTGGGGGGGTATGGTCAGGATCCATGAAAGATTGAAACGAATGTATTCGGGAATGGAGTTGCGGGAGTGTGAAACTGTTTTGAGGGCTATGGCATGGGCTCGAGATCCGGGGAAGGTCAAAATAGGTGAGATGTGTCGATTGTTGGTGGGGAGGGTTGTGGTGCCTGTAGAGGGAATTTTCCCCATGTATACATAGGGAAGTATATGGAACAGGTTAAGTAGGATGAAGTTACAACCACGAGTACCTGACGTAATGTATCGTTTTCTGCATGGGATTTTGCCGTCGGGTGTGGTTCTGAGGGATAGACGTGTGGTTGAGGGGGGTGTGTGTGGAATATGTGAAGGTGAGGAGTCGGCGTTTCATGTTGTATATTTTTGTGAGGGGATGGGAAGCTTCAGGGGTTGTTGAGTAGGGTACACATAAGATTGGGGGTAAAGGGAGTTCTGTTTTGAGAGCTTTAAGTCTTGACGTGGGGGGATTGGATGAGAGTATCATTAGGGCTGTGGGGTACATTATGGTAGATTATATATACATATCGTGGGGAATGAGGGGGAAAGGAGTTAGTGAGGTGAAGAGGCGGGTTTTAGCGGTTACGTTTTATAAAACGTTGTGCCGTAACAGGGAAATTTATGGGAGAAGGTGGGAGCGGGCTTTCTCTGAGGGATATAGAGAACTTACGTTAGAGGTTTTATTAGTTTTTGTAAATCAGGTGGGAGGGGCGGGGGGGGGAGGTTTTGCCGTAGGAGGGTGAGTCAGGGGGGGGAAAAGGGATCGCTCCTTGGGTTGAGATTTGCAAAGTGTGTTGACTTTATAAAAGTGTGGGCGAGAGAGTTGGGAAATGTAAGTCGAATGTGTAGAACCCTTGGGTTTGGGATGTGAAGGGGCCAATAACGTTGGGGCTGTCTGCGCTGGGGGCCCTTGAATGCTGTTGTAAAAGGGTTTGGTTAAACTTCATTGTCATGTTCTGGACTTTTAGCCTAGAAAGTATCTTACCCGGGGGGTTAAAGTGCAATGTGTAAGATTGGTCATTTTTTTCCCTCATTTTAAATATTTTGTTTTTAAAATGTATGGGTCTTTGGGCTACGTTTCACCAATATTAAATTTTTTACCACTTAGGCTTATTCATATAGTAAATTAGGATGTAATCAAAAGTTGGGATAAACTGTTATTTTTCAGGGTGAGGGGGGGGTAATTAATGTGAATAAGTTAATTTATTAACGGTAATCCCAAACTTTTATTGGTATTGATACGTGTGTTTTAAATGTAATATTCACATTGTGTTTGTCTTAAGTATTGTGTTTTTTGGGTCCGACCATCCAGGGGGGTTTAAATTTTCTTCCTCACGTGACACGTGTTGATATTCCCCAAATGAGGATAATTTTGTATGATTATTTAGATTTGGGGGATTAGTTTTCAATGTGTGTGAGAGTGGGGGGGGGGGATGGGGCACCTGTGTTGCAGCACGGGTTTTCTTAATAATGCAGATCTTGTGGGATTCGTCTCTCAGCCCTTGAGTAGAGAGGACGTGTGCTGCTGCTACCCCCTGGTTTTGACTGGTGCAGTAATATTTTCACAACATGGCGCAGGCTTGTCGCCGGAGAGTCAATCAGTCTGTATTGAATTAACAGTGGAGCTATCACTGGGCCGTCTTTGGAGCTACTTCTACCAGCAATAATTGAGACACCTACGGCGTAGCTACTGAAGAGATTTGTGGACTTGCCTTGAATGGAACGAAGAGGAATTTCTTAAATTCAATTCGACGAGTATGTATGAGACAGGGGTTAACAAGTTTCAGGAAGTGGCCATACCTGTGAATCATGCTGTCACGGTGAGGATGCATGATGTATCAATTTTACTTCATTTGGGGTTTGAAGATCAGGAATGTCCCCATTTGAGGGGGATGCTTTCTGACATAAGGTTTGCCATGAGTAAATATGGGACGGTACACACGGTTACTGCCGGAAGATGGTCAGCTGGTACGTATATGGGAATACCTGAGGGTACGTACTCTCCCAAAGATGACGTACGACATCCTATACCGTCGTATGTGGTGAGGGAAGAATTCAGAACTCAGGTATTTGTGACATACGCAGGGCAACGACGCACTTGTCGTTTGTGTGGGTCGTATGAACACCTGGCAGCGCAATGTGGTTAGAGGACGTGGAGACAACGACCTGCAACAACGAAGAAACGTAGAGGTGAGGAGAGTGGAGCAAGAACAGCCTTTTTCGACACTGACCCCGCAGAGTGCGTCATGGAGTGAGGAGGTTGAGAAGGCAGAGAAGATGGCAGGGCTACGAGTGGGGGGGGCTCCTCTTCCTTGGACGTGGGTTAGGCATTGGAGGAGATCATCGCAGAAGTGAATGATAGCAAGGAGGAAGCATTGACGACGCTTGTGGATATTTCGGGCACGGGGCCGTATCAGGGAAGAAGGCACGATCCTGGATCTTGGGAATATTATGGAGGACGGAGGGGCGAAGGTAGTTCGTCCTAAGGTGTGTGACAAGGCTGTCTTTTCGGTGAATACGGTGGGGGTTGAGGTTCATCGTGGTGATGAGTTGATGACGAGATGCAGGTCGATGGTTTCGACGCGAAAGCGCGCAGCAGTGCTTTATGATTCAATGAAGTGCTTACGCCCGCACAACGTTCAGGGAAAAAACATGGGCGGATGTCACGCAGAGGGGTTCCCAAAAGACCTCAGGACAGGGATCGGTAAAAGTGCACAAAAGGGGGGGGGGAGGGATAAGAGTGCAATGAGGCGATCAGGTGACAAAAAGGTTGTGTCAAGAGGGAAAACCACCTTTGTCGGTTTTAAGTGCTTGACATTGAACATCAAAGGTTTGAGGTCGCAGAGAAAGTGTGGGGTGGTTTAGGGAGTTTTTGGAGCTTTATGGTGTTGACATTGTGTTCTTGCAGGAGCATAATTATAGACATGGTTATGAGTTGAAGGTGGAGGGATATAAGGTGTATGTTGAAAAAGGCGGTAAATTTTAAAAAGGCGGTGTGGCTATAATTGGAAAAGGAAAAATGCCTTTGGTTGTAGGCATTGTGAAGGGGGGGAGGGGGGGTTTTGGATAGTGTGGAGGGGTTTAAGGGGGTTCAGGTACAGAGGGTTTGGTTGTTGTTTTGGCCCGGCAGAGGGAAGGGTAGCGTTAAGAAAAAATTTTGTGGGGGAAGTTTTGGGTTTTACTACTTGGTGGATTCCCGGGGGAAACCGTATAGGAGGGGGTTTAAAAAACCGGGGTGTTTTAAGGCTAAGGATTTTAACAGGGGGGGCGGGGATTGTAGGGGAACTTTGGGGGAAGAATTGTTTTCGGGGTTTGGATTTAATGTATCTTGGGGGGGGGGGGGTGAGCATACATTTATTGGGCCGGGGGGTATGTGAAAGGCTGATCGTTTGCGCCCCCAAAAGGGTGTAAAACATGGGGTTGGGGGGGTTTGGATTTGGTATTTTCTGTCTTTGGGGTGTTAGGGTTTGGTTTGGGGTTGGGGGGGGTTCCCAGGGGGGGGGTAGGGGAAATTTGGAATTTTAAATGTAAAGTTGTGCATGAAGAAAAATATAGACAGCATTTAAACATTTTGGGGGGTGGAGGAAAAGGGCCCCCTGGGAAGGGTTAATTTTGGTTAAGGGGTGGGACTGGGTGGCGAAACAGGTTTTTAAGGTTTTTATGTAGAAATTTGGGGGGGAAATATAATGGGTTTAAAAGTAGGGGTTTTTCAATTTATTTGGGGGTTTTTTAGGGTTGTACGAACGAGGGAGGGTTAGTTCCCCGGTTTGGGAGAATTAAATTTTTTAAAGGAAAACCCTTAAGGGTTTTGGAAAAAAGAAAGTTTTGTTTTGGTGCCCGGTTTTGGGGGGGTTGGGGGAAAGGTGTTAGGGGGTGATGGGCCCAATCGGGTGTTATGGAGGGACAGGGGTAAGAGGAGGCGGCGACGGGGGATGTTGGGTTAATTTCATGTGGGGTTTGGAGGGAAAAGGGGAAGGGGGGTTATTGATGCCCGAGAAGGTTTGAGGGGAAATTCTTGATTTTGGGTTTTGGGTTTCATATGCCCCAACTTTGTGGGTATCGAGATGATGTTTTAAAGGGGAAAAATGGGGTTTGGCAATGCAGCTTGATGGAAGAGTTGGGGATTTTGGAAGGACAGTTTTACGGAAGGGGAAATTTGGCAAGCAAAGCGGTGAAAGGGGTTTGGGAAAAGGAAACCGGGTGTAGCGGGTTCCCTAATGATTTTTATTTTAAAGAATGGGAAGTATGAGGGTTTTTTTTGTAAAATTTTTCAATGAAAATAAAGGAAGAGGGGGGGGGGGGTTTGAGACCCAAAGGACTGTGTCGTTGTATTGGGGTGAAGGGGGGAAGACCACGGTAAAAGTTTAAACCGTGAAAATATCGTTTGTCGGGGATTAAAAGTTTTTGCAAGGGTTTTTTGGGAACAAAAATAAAATTTTTTGGGTAAAGAAATTAAAAAGGGAAATATGGATCCCGGGAAATTTAAATGTAAAAAGGGGCCATGGAGTTTTTTTGGGAGTTTTTAGAGCTTTGGGGGGGAAGGGGGGGGGGGTGTTTTTGGCTCTGGTTTTGGGAGATTCTTGATAGGGAGAAAGGGATGATTAGGGGAGTTTTAGGGCGTTGGGGGGGTTTTTCGGGGGGGAAATTTGTTTTTTTTTTTTTGGGGCAAAAATTTGTATTTGGTGCATTTATGAGAATTTGGTTAATGGAACTAGGTGATAGCATACGAGGGGGAAGGGGGTTTGGCCGGGATGTCCCTGTCCAAATTTTTTTTGCATGTTTCCGGAAACCCCTTTTATAGGGCAGTTAGGTGGAGAAATTCGAGAGCGGGGTTTGGGTTTTGCAGAGGGGGGAAGCGGTTTAGTGGGTTGGGTGGATGAAAAAAGATGTTTTGGGTGGGGGAATGTGAGGGTTTTCAAAAGGGTAAAAGGGTGATAGAGTTTTTGGGGGCCCTACGGGGATGAAAAAAAAATGTAGTAAAGCCCAAGTATTTGGTTTGGGGGATGTGTAAAAAAAGGTGAGATGTTGAGGGGGGGTGGCGGGGGGAAAGATAGTTGTTGATGGGGGGGATAGTGAACATGCGGGATGGGGATGCCACAAAAAGGAAAAATTCGAGGCGCAGTGGAGGGGTTTTTTAAAAAGTTTGGGGGGTTTGGGGGCAGACCCATTTCGTTGCCATAAAGGGGGTTTTATTTCACGTTTTGTTGTTTTTGGCAAGTTAGGGCACGGGGGGCCCAATTTTAAACCTTTTAAGGGACGGTTAGGGGGAACGGTTGAAATGGGGGCATTCAGTTTATTGGGGATGGGTTTGATGGCTAAGAGAAGGGGTGGTGTCGTTCCCCGAAAACCCGGGGGGGGTTGGGGCTTATACCTCTTGAGAAAGGTATGTTGAGTGTTTTTCTGAAGGGGGGGTTTGTGGGGAGGGGGTGGCGGGGGGGCCTTGAAAGACTGTGCTGGATATGCAACGGGGGGTGGAGGGGGGGGATTTAATGTTTGGGGAGCCATGTTGGGAATTTTTTTGACGGTAAGGGAAACCGAAAAAGCTTTTAAAAAGAAGGTTTTTTTGAAGGGGGGGGGGGTGGGTCGTGGTGGCCGGGAGTTGAGGGGGGATAACCCCATGTTTGCTTTGGGGGTTTTGGTTAAAGGAAATGTCTTCAACAACTCGTGTAAAAACCCCGTGTCAGGGGGGGGTTTTTTTTTAGGTTTTTTTCAGGGGGTTTTGCCCTCTGGGGTTTTTGTTATTTAATGGAGATTTTAAAGGGGGGGTGGGGAGTGAAAGGTGTGGATGTCCCCGGGAAAAAAAAATTTCACGCTTTTTGTACTTTTTTACTTGTTTTAGAAGATGTGAGGGGGTTTGGCTAAGTAGGGTAGTTTGGTTTTGTGGGTGGGGAAGGGGTTTCAGGGGTTGCGGGTTTAAGTTTAAAAATATGGTGGGTTTGGGGGTCAGAGGTGGTGAATGGGGGTTGCGTATGTGGGGCACGACCCTTTTTTTAAATATCTTGGGCCCGAGGGAGGGGGAGTCGGGAAAGGGTAAGGTGTTTGGGGCCCGATTATGACCCAAAATGCCCCAAAAGGGATCTTTTTTTGGGGGGAAAAGGGAGACAGCATTTCTGGAAAGGTTTTCGGAGATTAAAGTTTTAAGGTTTTAAAAAATTTTAAATGTCAAGAAAAGGGGGTTTCGGCGGGCCCAGTTTTTCTTGAGTATGGACCTGTGTATGGATGTTTGCGTGTGTGGTTTTTTGGGAATATAAAAAATAAGCTTTTTTTGTGGTGAGTTTGGTGGGGGAGTTGTGGTTTAAAATATGTTTTTACTTTTTTTTTCAGAAGGGATTAAATAATATGTAAAATGTGTTGTTGGGACTACATTGTTTTGTAATTTTGGGGGGGTACATCTCCCCTATTTGTGTGTTTTAAGGTTTGAGGTGGGCACAAGGATGATTTAAAATATGTTTTTTTTTTTCCTTTTTGGGCCCCCAAATGTTTTATACAAAAGATAATTCTGGGTTTTTTGTGATGTTTAAAGGGTTTTTAGGTTTTTCAAAATGCTTGTTGTATGTTCCCTTTTTGATACTTTTTTTTAATTTTCTTTCAATTTTTATTTGTATTGTATTTTTTCAATGGTAAATTTTTCTTTGCCATTGAATTTTTTTTTTTTTTAGGTTAAGTTAATTCCCAGGTTTTTTTTTTTTTAAAAGTACTTATAGACTGTCAGCACCCCGAATAGGTTTTTCATGCTATGTTTTTTAACGTAAATTTGGGTTGTTGGTATTTAAAATTAACCCAGCCAGTTTTTTAAAACGCATTCCCTTTTTTGTTGAGATTTTTTTTTACGGGTTTTTTTTTTAAAAGTAAAGAGTTTGGTTTTAAAACTGTTTCTTGTAAGGTTTTTTTGTATTTTTTTGGGATAAAGGATTTAAATTTGTAGAGTTCAAATAGGATTATGAAAGGGTTAAAATAACCCTACTGTTTTTTTTTTTTAAATTTTTTTTGATACTGTAAAATTTGGGTTTTTAAATTTAAAAAAAAAAAAAAAATGCAGATTTTTGTAATTTTTTTTGGAAAAGTTGTAATTTTGGGTGTTTTTAATTTAAACTTGGGTTTATTATTATTGTTTTGAAAGAAAAAAAATTTATTTTTGGAGTTTTATTTATAGCCATTTTGTGTCCTTTTAAAAAAACCTTTTTTTTCCCCTTTTTGAATTTTTGATAAATTTTTAAAAAACGTATATAGTAAAGTGCAGGTGTTTCCCGGGTTGTTATGTGTTTTATATTTTGGGGTTTTTGATGTTGCCCTTTTTTCAAGTCATTTTTTAATTTTAAAAAGCAGGAATGTAGAATGTTTTCTTTTGGGGGGGGGGGGGAGTGTAAAACAAAAAATGAGTAGGTTCCCCTATAAATATGAACCCCTTTTGGGACTTGTAAAAAGACATAAGTAGGGAAACAGTCCCGTAGGTTTTTTGTTAAAATTTTTTTTTATTTTTCTTTTAATTTTTTATGCAGTTTGATTTTGGGGAAATGATTTTTTATTTTTAAACCCAAATGTCAATGTTACATATTGAAAATTTGTAACCCATATTTATTTGGCCCCATGACGTTTTTAAAAAAAAAAAAAAAAAAATATGGGTTTGGGATTTGAGCTGATCCGTGGGGCTGTTACGGGTTCTTCATTGGATTTATTGCTACCGGCGATCGTCTGCGATACATATGGTATTGCAAATGAAGAGATTAGTGGTGTGGCGCTAAATGGAACAACGAGGATCTTCGTGAAATTAACATCTGCAAATGTCTACGAGGCAGTGGTAGACAAGTATCAGGAGAACATCACAACGGTCAACTCAGCGGTGTCAGTGCGGCTCCATGATGTATCTAGGTACTAAACATGGATCAAAATAAGAAATGTGCCTTTCGAGGAGAACGACTTTGATATCCGCAGTGAACTAAGTAAATATGGGATGGTTCACATGACCACTGCGGGGCAGTGGGCTACTGGACCGTATGCAGGAATACTTGAGGGAACGTATTCTGTTAAAATGATGCTATGACACCCCATTCCATCTTATGTGGTGTTACAGGATTTTAGAGCTCAGGTTTGTAACATACGCAGGGCAACGACGAAGATGTCGCTTGTGTGGGTCATATGACCACATTGCAGCACAGTGTGGAAAGCGACGTGGATACCCGGTACAACAGTAACGGCAGGCAGTTGACGAGGCTGGTGAGGAGTGAGAGCAGTCTTTTGCTACACTGCCTAAACAAGGGTTGTCATGGAGTGAAGAGGTGGATAAAGCAGAGGAAATGGAATCAGCAAATGTATCAAAATGGGGGGAATCTCCATCGTTGGACATACATCAGGTATTCGAAGAAAACATACCAGACTTGGGTGAAGAAGAAGTGGAAGCGTCGTTAGTGAAGGCGTTGGACGTCTTGTTAGATGACAAGATCATTGGACATGTGGTGGACCCAGGCTTAGCTATGGGGTCGGTTGAGAATGACGTCGTGGTGGGCGAAGGAGGAATACAGCAAATTGAGACAAATGACTTGATGGTGCAGGCAGTGGAGGTGGAGGTGCACCAGGATGCTGCAACAGACGTTACAATGCAGGTGAAGGGTAGGACTCAGATGATGTGCTCACTCCTGCACAGCACCCTGGGAAAAAGTCTTGGGCAGAGGTCAAAAAGAAATGGGTCAGTGACCCCAAGGATCAGGGGTTTGCAAAGGTGGTTCCCAAAAGGGGGGAAGGGAAAGGGGTGTAGCAAAACGTTCTGGAGATAAGTCAATACCGGGGACAAAAGGCAAACCCATTTGTAGATTTTAAGTGTTTGACAATAAATATTAATGGATTGAGAACTGAGAGAAAGCATAAGTGGTTTAATGAGTATTTGGTGCGACTTGGTGTGGATGTAGTGCTCATACAGGAACACAGTTACAGAGCAGGATACGAGTTGGAAATGAGTGGATATAATGTGTACATGGAGCATGCGACAAGGTTGAAAGAAGGAGCTGCCATTCTGGTGAGGGAAACTAGCCCATTTGTAGTGAGGTGTTGTGAAGGGGGGAGGGGAGGGCGATTAGAGTGGATGGATTATGGGGTTGGGTACAAATCAGTTTGGTGTGTGTATATGGTCCGGCAGAGGGAGATGTGCATACTAAAACTAAATTTGTTCAAGAAGTCCTAGTATATTATTTGCGCGCCTTACCAAATGTAGTGATTATTGGTGGAGATTAGAATTGTATGATACGACGTAAAGATGTGGAACCTAGAGGAGCGGGGTGTTGTTTGGGGATTTTGGGGGATTTATTATCGGGGGTGGGGTTAAAGGTTGTTTACGGGGGGAGTAGTAGAGCATGCTTTTGTTAGACGTGATTGTGCGGCGAGACTGGATAGTATGTATGTGCCCCGTGCAATAAACGTGCATAGTGTGCTAGTGGTGGATGTGGTTTTTTCAGACCATTGGGGAGTAGTGATGGATGCAGACTGGGAGGGAGTGCCTCGTAGGGGACAAAGTTATTGGAAATTAAATGTAAAGTTACTACAAGGAGAGGAAAGTCGTCTGACTTTTGTGCAAATGTGGGAACGTTTAATAGTTGAAGCACCAGGGGATAATGCCTTGGTAACTTGGTGGGACTTGGTAGCCAAATGGCATATTAAAGAATATTATATTAGTAGAGGGAAGGGATATAATCATTTAAAGTACGGTTTACAAAGATACCTTGAGGGGCAGCTACGTGAATGCTATGCAAGAGGCAGTGCAAATTATCCAGCAGTTGAAATTGAGAGTTTAAAGGAAAATATTAGGATGTTGCAAAATGAGAGATTTGATGGGGAGAGAATTAGGGGCAGACTAGAAGAGGTACAGTGGGGAGATCGGCCGTCGGCTTGTGTGTTGAGGAATTAATGTAGGAGGAGAAAGGCAATGGAGATAATGGGGTTAAATGTTCAGGTTGGTATGGAAGGGTATAGGGAGGGTCAAGTTTTGGTACCAACGGAGGGTATAAGTGGATATGTTGATCCTTGGATTAAGTCAAATATGCAAAGTGCTGGTATAAGTGGGATAGCATTGCAGACAATGGGAGGGTTTGTGCAGTGCGAGCTGGAGGGGTAAGATTGATTGGCTTTGGGAGGGCCGATCACGGAGTGTGAGATTTGGGAGGCTTTATCTGGGGTGAACTTAGGTAAGGCGCCGGGTACAGACTGGATACCAAGTGATTTTTAGGCTAAAAAGTGAGGTGTTCTAAAGGGGATTTTAGTAAGATTGTTCAATATACTTAAGTGGGACCGGGTTTTGGGGGAACAGCAAAGGGCGGCAGTGGTAGTTTTAGTACTGAAGGGTGAGCCATCAACAGTAAGGGATTATCGGGCTATTTTGCTATTGTGTGGAGATTACAAGCTATTCGCAAAAATATTAGCTAACAGAATTAAGAAGGTAATAGGTAAACTAATAGATAAGAAACAATACAGAGTGCCGGGAAGGTTTATGTACAAAGGGCATGGTTTGATTAGAGGTTTTATTGAGAAATGGGGCGAATTGGGAGGTGGAGTGTATTGGCTTTAGATTGCGAGGCAGCCTATGACAGTGTTGAATGGGAAGCATTATGGATGTTTATGCCTTGGCAGAGGTTCAGGGAAGAAATTACATCTTGGGCTAAATTATTGTATCATGGTGCTTCAATGAGGGCACAGGTGAATGGGAGGTTAGGTGTGGTTACAAAAAATGCGATTCTAAAAAGCTTAGAGACTCCAGTGAATACAGAAAGGATGCCCTTCTAGAAACCCAACCTGTTTTACTGGGTTTTCGAACAATTAGTCTATCCTTGTCCACTTACCTTTAAAAATTTAAATAAAAATTTATTATGCTTCACGATTACTTTCGGGTAGGCTCTAACTAAAAAATTAAATTTAAAAAATTTTATTTTTAAATCTCTAGGCGTTATAAAATTTAAATTAAATTAATCACAGTAATCAAAAAATAAAAATAATCACTTCCCCCAAGTACAGTATATTGTGTTGAAAGCACTTTTCCTTTTAAAATTTCTTAAGTACCCTCGGTACATTAACATTTAATAATAAAATTTAACAAATAAGTTTGGGTGTATGTGGAAAGTGCTCTAATAGTTTCGCTATGTCTCACGATCGACTGATTTAAAACAATTTACGGGAAAAAACCCAAATAAAAAAACTTCTTGACCAACTGGCAGTCAAAAACAGTCTGCTTGAACAAAAAAAGAATGCTAAGCCCCTAGCAATATAACAACAAAACTCACACAGAATCGGAACAAGGGATAATAAAGCACTAATGGAAACCCCACAGGAGATCCCCAAAAAATTCCCAAAAAACCCCATACCTGAATCTAAGTTCAGCAAAGAAAACCCCCCGACTGTGACAATACACAGAAGCGAAAAATTTAGTGAGAACTATGCTCAGGACCTGAGCTGCTCAGAGTGTTAAACACACAATTTTCATACCATCGAAAACCAAAAGTCTATACATTTTCAAACAGAGTTCCACAAACCTACAAGAAAGCTATAGAGCCCTTTTTCCAAAAAGGGGTCAAAAAAGGGGTTTAGGCATTCTTGTAAGAATACCCCCAACCCCCAAGCGAGTTAGACCAGACTGAATACTTCAGGTGAGGTGTATCACTCCCCCTCTATCAGGGTGCTCTTGGCAGTGTGCCCACAACGAACCCGGCAAGTAAGAGCAAAGAGCGAAAATTTACAGTATTAGAAATTAAGACTTGAACATGAGCACATAAATATATGCAAACATCCTCCTAACAAATAACTAAGTCAAAAATAAAAAAAGCAATATATTTACCGATTTACTATTACGCAAATAAAATCAATAAAAATTATTAAAAATTTTAATAATATTATACATTGTAACCCCTTGGGGTTCAACCCCCCCCCAACCAAAAAACGTCGCACAGGGGGTGCATTAATGTCTTTCAATTATACTGATTACTCTACACTTTAAAACAAAAAAATATAAACTTTAATCAGGTCACTTTTGTCCCAAGCCCCCAAAATTTCAGTGCCCTATATCACTGGGAATGCCCCTGGTACAGGGCAGTACGTTTGTATCCTGCTACCGTGGTTAGTACATCGTTAGAGAAGGAAAGCGAGACACCTGACACATTGGGCTCGAAATAGTTGAGAATGCAACAAAAAAATCTTGTGCTATAACAGGAGACGCATTCCAACTTAAAGGGGGTTGTGGAATGCTTTTTGCAGTAGGACATCGGTTTGAAACACTTAAGGGTGTGTGGGGGGGGGGGTGCTGCGGCAGGACAGGTTCCATCACCAGTACATCGCCCACCAACCACCACTAAACACTCAGCTTCATTCCCCCTCCCACCACATATCATCACTACGTGAATATAAAAAACAAAATTAGACATGACATGAGTATACATAGTTAAAAATGGCTAGGGGGTTTTCATTATTTTACGAATTTGACATAGCAAGTAAAAAGGTATTTGGGCAAAAAATTTTGTTAATTTAAGTAACTGATAATTTTTAAGGACGTGACAGAGTGGTCACAATTAAATTTACAATACCACTTAGTGTTTTTATACAAAGGGAAAAAGGGCTGGATCTGAGGGCCCACCTCTAAATCCTAGCATTTTTACTCTTCTTTGTTTTATGTAAGGAGTGGTTTGTGGTCGAAAAAACGTTAATTTTAAAAGGGGGAAGGCCCCAAATAACCAAAATGTTCCAAGGACACTAAAAGCTAACCCTTTTTTTCCAATAGTGGCATAATTTTTCGGTGTCGTTAAAGCTTAGATGAATAGTAAATATGGGATGGAAATTTTATGGTGTTGACTGTTGGACAGACACGCCCACTGCAACCACTCGCATCTTAAAATTAAAAAGAAGGGAAGATTGAAATAGGACTTTTAAACACAGACAAGGAGAGCAAATGTTTTCAATCTTTTGAACAGTCTGAACAATCACTAGCCAGAGAACTGACTTTGCTACTGTAAACACAGTGAGAGGTGTAGGGGGGTAGGTTCGGTTTGCCTTTTCACTTGACACACGTGGCAAGTGCACATATCAGCTACTGTTCCTTCACTTTGGCCAAATAAGATGTTTTGCCATTTACCGAGTGTCTTCTTGACACCCAAATGTCCTCCAGGGGACTTTTGGGGAGAAAAACCAATGGCTTGTTCACGAAATGTAACGGTAACATACGAGAGCTTGACTGGGTGGAAACAAAACAGCGAAACTTACATTATTTTTCTCCATCAGTACACCGTTACTAAAAAGAAAAAAAATTATCGAGACCCTTTGCTTCACTCTCAGTAGGCTTATCCTCATCTTTCCATGACTGATCAACAAACGATCCTTGATTAAATCATCAGAGTTAAAATTTTTTAAACGTCAGTATGCCTACTAGCGATGACAGCGGGGGTCAGTGTTAATGCCCCGGATTCAGAGCGTCACTTAACAACATATTTAACCCAAATCATTGTCATCCGCTAACTCAAAAGGAACAAGGTGGTTTTTTGAAATCTTTTACTAGCTCTAGTAATTGCGCTGAAGGAAATAAAATAGGCTTTCTCTACAAACTTCAATGGCAAATTACAACAGTGTTATTATCAACACAATGGGTTTTTTACATATACCACAGAAGGATATCGTTCCCTATCAGAAGTCAACTGACCTGATGGAAAACACCCCTGGTTTTACCCACGAAATATAACCAGAAATACTTTTTCAATGTAAACTTTGGCCCGAGGTACTTTTAAACGCCCCCCACAGGCTTTAAAAAAAGCATCTATCTTGCAATAGGTTTCAGCAGTTATGGGCAATACTCTTCCTTTTAAAATGTAGATAACGCCAGTTTCTCTGAAAATAATTATCTCAGTCAGATGTGATTTGTCAAATCTTACTTTTTCCTCTCAAAAATTTGGGCACTTCTGACCGAATCTTTTCGTAGATACCTTTCTGATGCGTCATCATCCGAGTAAATTACTAAAACAGAAGGATCAGGGGGATTCTGGATTTTGGTGCTTTGTTGCTTTAAAGAGGGAAAACTTGGTGGGGGGCCAGCCGCACGACTGTCTCTCGTATCTCTTTCAACTTATAGCAATACCTCCTGCATTCCTTTTTGTTTCAATAGGGACATTTTAAATTTCTTTTTCTCGATACAGTTTCTGTTAGCCACGAGACAGACTCAGGATTTTGTGTTTTCCCCGGTAAAGGTATGAGAATTTACAGTAGCAGGGCACAGGCCGGGAAGGCAGCTGATTTCGGTTGCCAATTCTAGACAATTTTTGTTACCTTGTTTTTTCTGTGTTTTTGTACGTACAAGTTGTAAAATCTCGTAATTGTTGCTAATGTGCAGTTTCCAAATATCCGAGATAGTAGCAATCAGATATTCTTGTATTCACAGACATACATTGTTAAAAAACCCTTTGGAAGTAAAACTGAACAAAGGCTTTCGTAGTTGTTCAATTCGCAGCCTAGACCCTTTCTCAAATGTTTCTTTTTTCTCAGAGCAAACTACCCCAAATTTGATCTTGGTGTTGTAAAGTACGAAATGTACTTTTTAAAATTACAGGGAACAAGTTATATGTCTCTAGAATAGTTTTTCATGACAGCATATAACTAATTACTTGGCAAATGGGAAAGCAGAGTACAAGTTTGAGCTCTTTCCGCAAGCGTGGCAACGAAATAGCCCAGTGCTTACTGGCCAGTCATAGCAGTGCCTGGTTCTCAAAAAATCAAAAAAAGGTGTTAAGTCACTCTCAAAAAACTTTGGAACCATGGATGCGCTTTTTGCACATTAATGTTCCTGTTCTATCATCGTTTTCTTCCAAAACGAAAATTTTTCTCTAGAAATCTTCTTCGCTCAATTTCCCCTGTGCCTCTATTTTTGCAGTCGCAACATAATGAGGCGTTCAAAACCCCTCAAAAAGTTCCTGAGAGATAGGACCAGTGGGGAAAGGAGGAGTAAAGGGAAACTAACGAATGAGGGACGTTCCTTAGGGCAGACAGTTCCAGCCGTCCCTAAAGTGTAGATCTGGTCTAGGTAAATAGATACAGGTTAGTATACACGGTATAGTAGAGGCTGAGTCATACTACCAGCTACACCGTACTATTGTGTCATAGAGGTGGGAAGGAGTGAGCGAGAACAAAAATTTCACTAGGGTCAGACACTTCTGCATAGTTGCTTTTTCTTTAAATAATCAAAAAGAGTCAAAATTTCCCAATTGTGCACAGGGTTTCTGAATCTGAACAAAAACATCCTGTATGAGCAGGAAAAATATTCTTTAATTTAAAGTCTGACAGTTTCTGGGGGGGTAATTCCTGTTATTGTCACACAAGATATTTGGCTACCCCCGCGAGCATGTCTGAAGTTTTAATGTACTTAACTCAGACAAAGTCGGTACAATTAATTGTTTCACTTTGGCATAATCACAAAAATAAACGTATACGGGAGTGAATGGGGAAAATATAATCCCCATTTGGGAAATTTTAAAAATGTTGGTCACTTAGAGTTAGACCATAAACATATTTCCTCTCCTTGGATCAAGAGACTCAGTCAAATGCATACACCACCTATATGTTGTACAAGACTAAACTCAAAAACCCTTTGATTAGGAAATTACTCAAAGTGTTTCTCATAGAGTTTCTAGTATGTCAAATGGACAATTTCTCCAAAACCTTTGGGTCAAGAGAACCCGGGCAGGGGCCCCCCTTTGTTTCAAACAATGCATTCTAAAAAGCTAGAGGTCTCCATGAATACTAGTAAGGGGTGCCCCTTTTAGCATCCGCTGTTAAAGGGGTTTTTTGTAACAATTTTCATACCTTGTCCAATTATCCATTAGAATTTTAAATAAGAATTATTTTGTGCTTCACGATTAAAATGGTAGGCTACTAATTTGAAAATTAAAATTTTAAAAATTTATTTTTAAGTCGCTACGTAAATCAAATTAAATTAAAATTTAAACACATAATCAAAAAATAAAATAATCACTTCTCTCATGCACAGTAAATTTTGGTGGAAAGCACATATCCATTTTTAATTCTTAACACCCTCTGGGACATTAACATTTAATAATCAAATACAAAAAAAATTTTGGGGGTCGGTGAAGTGCTTAAGATTCGCTATGTCTCCCCACTATAACTTAAACAAAATGACTGACAAGCCTCAAAAAAAAAATTTCTTGACCCAATGGCAGTCAAACAGTCGTTGAACAATAAAAAGAATGCTAAGCCCCCTAGCAATATAAAAAAGCCTGCAACACAGAATCAGGAAAAGGAATAATAAACAACACTAAGTAGGAAAACCCTCACAAACCTCCACAAAATACAAAACCCCAAAACACTGAAACTAAGTTCAGCATAAAAAATCCCCGACTGTGACAATACACAGATAGCAGTAAAAATTAGGCGAGAAGCTACAGCTCAGGACCTGAGTTGCTCAGAGTGTAAGAGACACTCAACTTCAGTACAACGTCGAAATTCACTAAGTCTATAAGTCACTACAAGAAAGCTATAGAGACAATCTTCCAACAATGGCCTATAAGGGAGATTTAGACACTTCTTGTCAAAAATACGTCCAACCACCAAGCGAGTCTAGACCAGACTGAATACTTCAGGTGAGGTGTGATCACTCCCCCTCTATCAGGTGATAGCTCTGTGGACAGCTGCTGCCCAGCAACAGAAGCCGGCAGAGTAACGAGCAAAGAGCGATAATTACAGTAGTTAGACAATCAAGACTTGAACTATGAGCACATAATATATATGCTACATCCTACCTAACAAGATAACTAAGTCAAATAATAATATAAAGCAATATATTTACGATTTAGCTATTATCACAAATATAATCAATATAAAATTATATGAAAATTTAATATATATTATATACATTGTAACCCATTGAGGGGTTGCAGCAGGTGTTAAAATTCAGATGGGTAGAGGCCTGCATCAAGATTGTCCTCTTCCACAAATTTTTTTTGTGTATTTACAAGATCCCTTTTATAGAGCAATTCGGAGGTTATTTTCAGGAGATGGGGTCTGTAATAAACGGGGGGGGGGGGGACTCGCATTGTGGGTTATGTAGATGACATAACGGTTTTGGTGATGGGAGGTATGGATTTGCTTAGGGTGGGAAAGTTGGTGAATGTTTTTGGGGAAGCTTCTGGGATGAAAATTAATGCAGAGAAGACAAAGTACGTGTATATGGATCTCGGGGATCGGTTACATAGGGATGGGGAAGTAATAGACGGGTGGAAGATTGTGGATCAATTATTGATATGTGGGATAGTTTATGTGCGAGATATTTTTTTTTATATTTTTATTTAAAAACACAGTATACGTTATACATGTTGTTATACATAATGACTTAACAAGAAAAAGTAAGCAACATATAAGAAAAACAAACTTACTAGAACTAAACAGAGGACAACCTACACCTGAACATACCTTAACAAAAAATAGCTACAAAACAAACCTGGTACTCTTATTCATATCTTGTATGAAAACTTTATAAACAAAACATTATTTATACACTAATGCATTTCACACACATACAATGTTTTCGAGGAGACTAAATAGTACTCCCCACACCCCATGTAACCTAAAAAAACACATCTTATGTAACAATGCATACACTAAAATAAATGATAAATTATAAGAAATTATTTTTTCTATGATGTATGCCTCCTCCCATGACACACAAGGCACACAGTATGAACAGTTTGAAAAATATCCCCTTAATCCGTAAGTATATATACGTTCCTACCACATTAACTTCCAATCAGGAAGGGACACTTAATAGGGCAAGTACAAGCCCGTCTCCTTTCATAAACATTTTAACTTGACAGAATTGACATA